>OY730177.1:40437983-40445483 GCA_963422495.1 Polyommatus iphigenia | reverse complement strand
AGCTGGCGAACGAAAGCTTTCGCTAATATATATATATATACATATATATATATATATATATATATATATATATATATATATATATATATATATATATCGTCGAATTATATTTATATTAAATTAAATTTACATATTATGTTATATATATAAAATGTACCTAGCTATTACAAAAATATATATAAAAAAAGACGGATATATATATATATATATATATATACTCACTCACTTCCAATTGTCTTTTATATATATATATATATATATATATATATATATATATATATATATATATATATATATATATATATATATATATATATATATATATGAAATTTGCTATATATGATGAATAATATATATGAAGCTATATATATGAAATTTGGTATACTGTGTAAGTACTAGTATATAATTACGTATTATTTTATAAAATAATATAAAATAATACGTAATTATATACTAGTACTTACACAGTATACCAAATTTCATATGTATAGCTTCGGTAGATCCTGAAATATCCACCTGTAAAAATAGCTAATCTTGGCACTCACTCACTCACTCACTTCCAATTGTCTTTTTTTTTTTTTTCAACAGACTGTCGGTGTTGATTATCCGACAACCTTATATCTCAGTAAAAGAAACATGTTTATCTTAACTAAATCTAAGATAAATATAATTTAGGTAACATATTTAGAATATAAAATTTACGATAACAGTAATCTACAGAAACTTAAATAAAAAATAATACAATGATAAAAATTAGAATAAAAAAAAAAAACAAAAGGAAAAGCTAAAGATCTTAATCAAAAAGGCCACCCCGCAGATTTATATCTTATATCAACTTATACGGAAAAGTCTTGCATTTTTTTTTTTTCTATCCGGTGCGCGAAGATGTTGTCAGTGTTCTCTCGCTTTCGCTTCGTTGCACCACGGACCTCCCGTTTCGACGGCAAAAGGCACTATATATATATATATATATATATAGATATATTGTTATATATATATATATATAAATATATATATATATATATATATATATATATATATATATATATATATATATATATATATATATATATATATATATATATATATATATATATATATATATATATATATATATATATATATATATATATATATATATATATATATATATATATATATATATATATATATATATATATATATATATATATATATATATATATATATATATATATATATATATATATATATGTATATGTTGTTTGAGTTGTGAAGTTGTCGCATTTGCACGCCTTGCAGTTCTCCCTCAGTTTAAATCGGTCCAAGTACTCTCCGAAGCCTCCGTGTCCTGTAAAAAGTTGTGCTGACAGGTTGTCTTTCTTCACTTCGAAAAGAATATTGTACGCTATTCGCAGGTCGTCGAAAAAGTAGGATATTGTTTTTCCGTTTCGTTCGGTGTTATATTGTTCTTGATATTTATCTAGTGTGTTCTTCCTTAGGTTATATTTTACTGCGCTTAGGTATATATTATTATGTTATATATATATATTAATATATATTTGTGCCTTTTGCCGTCGAAACAGGAGATCCGTGGTGCAACGAAGCGAAAGCGAGAGAAGCTATATATATGAAATTTGGTATACTGTGTAAGTACTAGTATATAATTACGTATTATTTTATATATATATATATATATATTGATTATTATTATATTATTATTTAATATAGGCCTTATTGATTAACATCTTTTGTTTTTCATTTTTTTATTCTAATTATTATCATTGTTAAATTATTTTTTATTTATATAGATTTTTGTTATTGTAAATGTAATAGGTAAGTACTAAAGATTTATTTTTTAAGTTCAATGAAAGTCACCCCGCAGCGTACCATGCTCAAACATCCCCATCACACTGGCCGCGTTACCGCGCTGAATGGCTAGCGAGACGTGTTGGGCCAGGTAAGCCCCGGAGCGGGGATCGTTATCCGCTTCCCGCAACCGACGTCCGAGCTGGCGAACGAAAGCTTTCGCTTATATATATATATATATATATATATATATATATATATATATATATATATATATATATATATATATATATATATATATCGTCGAATTATATTTATATTAAATTAAATTTACATATTATGTTATATATATAAAATGTACCTAGCTATTACAAAAATATATATAAAAAAAGACGGATATATATATATATATATATATATATATACTCACTCACTTCCAATTGTCTTTTATATATATATATATATATATATATATATATATATATATATATATATATATATATATAAAAGACAATTGGAAGTGAGTGAGTGAGTGAGTGCCAAGATTAGCTATTTTTACAGGTGGATATTTCAGGATCTACCGAAGCTATATATATGAAATTTGGTATACTGTGTAAGTACTAGTATATAATTACGTATTATTTTATATATATATATATATATATATATATATATATATATATATATATATATATATATATATATATATATATATATATATATATATATATATATATATATATATATATATATATATATATATATATATATATATATATATATATATATATATATATATATATGTATATATATATATATATTTATATTTATATATATATATATATATCCGTCTTTTTTTTTATATTTTTGTAATAGCTAGGTACATTTTATATATATATATATATAAAATAATACGTAATTATATACTAGTACTTACACAGTATACCAAATTTCATATATATAGCTTCATATATATTATTCATCATATATAGCAAATTTCATATATATATATATATATCCGTCTTTTTTTATATATATTTTTGTAATAGCTAGGTACATTTTATATATATATATATATATATATATATATATATATATATATATATATATATATATATATATATATATATATATATATATATATATATATATATATATATATATATATATATATATATAAAATAATACGTAATTATATACTAGTACTTACACAGTATACCAAATTTCATATATATAGCTTCGGTAGATCCTGAAATATCCACCTGTAAAAATAGCTAATCTTGGCACTCACTCACTCACTCACTTCCAATTGTCTTTTTTTTTTTTTTTCAACAGACTGTCGGTGTTGATTATCCGACAACCTTATATCTCAGTAAAAGAAACATGTTTATCTTAACTAAATCTAAGATAAATATAATTTAGGTAACATATTTAGAATATAAAATTTACGATAACAGTAATCTACAGAAACTTAAATAAAAAATAATACAATGATAAAAATTAGAATAAAAAAAAAAAACAAAAGGAAAAGCTAAAGATCTTAATCAAAAAGGCCACCCCGCAGATTTATATCTTATATCAACTTATACGGAAAAGTCTTGCATTTTTTTTTTTTCTATCCGGTGCGCGAAGATGTTGTCAGTGTTCTCTCGCTTTCGCTTCGTTGCACCACGGACCTCCCGTTTCGACGGCAAAAGGCACTATATATATATATATATATATATATATATATATATATATATATATATATATATATATATATATATATATATATATATATATATATATATATAGATATATTGTTATATATATATATATATATATATATATATATATATATATATATATATATATATATATATATATATATATATATATATATATATGTATATGTTGTTTGAGTTGTGAAGTTGTCGCATTTGCACGCCTTGCAGTTCTCCCTCAGTTTAAATCGGTCCAAGTACTCTCCGAAGCCTCCGTGTCCTGTAAAAAGGTGTGCTGACAGGTTGTCTTTCTTCACTTCGAAAAGAATATTGTACGCTATTCGCAGGTCGTCGAAAAAGTAGGATATTGTTTTTCCGTTTCGTTCGGTGTTATATTGTTCTTGATATTTATCTAGTGTGTTCTTCCTTAGGTTATATTTTACTGCGCTTAGGTATATATTATTATGTTATATATATATATATATATATATATATATATATATATATATATGATATCGTCGAATTGTATATATATAAAATTAAATTTATATATTAATAATTTATATATTATATTTATATATATATATATATATATATATATATATATATATATATATATATATATATATATATATATATATATATATATATATATATAACAATATATCTATATATATATATATATATATATATATATATATATAGATATATTGTTATATATATATATATATGTATATGTTGTTTGAGTTGTGAAGTTGTCGCATTTGCACGCCTTGCAGTTCTCCCTCAGTTTAAATCGGTCCAAGTACTCTCCGAAGCCTCCGTGTCCTGTAAAAAGTTGTGCTGACAGGTTGTCTTTCTTCACTTCGAAAAGAATATTGTACGCTATTCGCAGGTCGTCGAAAAAGTAGGATATTGTTTTTCCGTTTCGTTCGGTGTTATATTGTTCTTGATATTTATCTAGTGTGTTCTTCCTTAGGTTATATTTTACTGCGCTTAGGTATATATTATTATGTTATATATATATATATTAATATATATATATATATGATATCGTCGAATTGTATATATATAAAATTAAATTTATATATTAAGTTATATATATATATTAAATTTATATATTATATATATATTTATATATTAATTTATATATTAATATTTATATATATATATATATATATATATATATATATATATATATATATATATATATATATATATATATATATATATATATATATATATATATATATATATATATATATATATATATATATATATATATATATATATATATATATATATATATATATATATATATATATATATATATATATATATATATATTTAATAATATATAAATTTAATATATATATAAATTTAATTTAATATATATATAATTCGACGATATCATATATATATATATATATATATATATATATATATATTTAATAATATATAAATTTAATATATATATATAACTTAATATATAAATTTAATTTATTATACATATATTTCGACGATATATATATATATTTAAATATATATATATATATATATATATAAAATGGGCCTGGCCCAACACGTCTCCCTAGCCATTCAGCGCGGTAACTGTATATATATATATATATATATATATATATATATATATATATATATATATATATATATATATATATATATATATATATATATATATATATAATATATATATTTGTGCCTTTTGCCGTCGAAACAGGAGATCCGTGGTGCAACGAAGCGAAAGCTTTCGTTCGCCAGCTCGGACGTCGGTTGCGGGAATCGGGTAACGATCCCCGCTCCGGGGCTTACCTGGCCCAACACGTCTCCCTAGCCATTCAGCGCGGTAACGTGGCCAGTGTGATGGGGACGTTTGAGCATGGTACGCTGCGGGGTGGCCTTTTTGATTAAGATCTTTTGTTTTTCTTTTTTTATTCTAATTATAATCATTGTTAAATTATTTTTTATTTATATAGATTTTTGTTATTGTAAATGTAATAGGTAAGTACTAAAGATTAATTTTTTAAGTTCAATGAAAGTCGCTAATTTAATATATATATATATTTTATATATATTTTATATATAAACGGGAGGTCCGTGGTGCAACGAAGCGAAAGCGAGAGAACACTGACAACATCTTCGCGCACCGGATAGAAAAAAAAAAAATGCAAGACTTTTCCGTATAAGTTGATATAAGATATAAATCTGCGGGGTGGCCTTTTTGATTAAGATCTTTAGTTTTTCCTTTTGTTTTTTTTTTTTATTCTAATTTTTATCATTGTATTATTTTTTATTTAAGTTTCTGTAGATTACTGTTATCGTAAATTTTATATTCTAAATATGTTACCTAAATTATATTTATCTTAGATTTAATTAAGATAAACATGTTTCTTTTACTGAGATATAAGGTTGTCGGATAATCAACACCGACAGTCTGTTGAAAAAAAAAAAAAAAGACAATTGGAAGTGAGTGAGTGAGTGAGTGCCAAGATTAGCTATTTTTACAGGTGGATATTTCAGGATCTACCGAAGCTATATATATGAAATTTGGTATACTGTGTAAGTACTAGTATATAATTACGTATTATTTTATATATATATATATATATATATATATATATATATATATATATATATATATATATATATATATATATATATATTTTAATAATAAATAAATTTTATATATATATAACTTAATATATAAATTTAATTTAATATATATATAATTCGACGATATCATATATATATATATATATATATATATATATATATATATATATATATATATATATATATATATATATATATATATATATATATATATATATATATATATATATATATATATATATATATATATATATATATATATATAAATTTAATATATATATAACTTAATATATAAATTTAATTTAATATACATATATTTCGACGATATATATATAAATATATATATATATATATATATAAAATGGGCCTGGCCCAACACGTCTCCCTAGCCATTCAGCGCGGTAACTGTATATATATATATATATATATAATATATATTTGTGCCTTTTGCCGTCGAAACGGGAGATCCGTGGTGCAACGAAGCGAAAGCTTTCGTTCGCCAGCTCGGACGTCGGTTGCGGGAATCGGGTAACGATCCCCGCTCCGGGGCTTACCTGGCCCAACACGTCTCCGTAGCCATTCAGCGCGGTAACGTGGCCAGTGTGATGGGGACGTTTGAGCGTGGTACGCTGCGGGGTGGCCTTTTTGATTAAGATCTTTTGTTTTTCTTTTTTTTTATTCTAATTATTATCATTGTTAAATTATTTTTTATTTATATAGATTTTTGTTATTGTAAATGTAATAGGTAAGTACTAAAGATTAATTTTTTAAGTTCAATGAAAGTCGCAAATTTAATATATATATATATATATATATATATCGTCGAATTATATTTATATTAAATTAAATTTACATATTATGTTATATATATAAAATGTACCTAGCTATTACAAAAATATATATAAAAAAAGACGGGTTGCACTCCGGGAGTGCCGGCAGAAGTGAAAACTTGATAATTAACGTTGTGCATTGTTTTAACCCATTTTATATATATATATATATATATATATATATATATATATATATATGGTTATGGTATATATTATTATGTTATATATATATATTATATATATATATATATATATATATATATATATATATATATATATATATATATATATATATATATATTATATATATATATATATATATATATATATATATATATATATATATATATATATATAGATATATAGTATATATATATATATATATATATTATATATATATATATATATAATATATAAACTATTTATATATTAATTTATATATTAATAGTTTATATATTATATATATATATATATATATATATATATATATATATATATATATATATATATATATATAGGTATATGAGTATATATATATATATATATAT
>OY730177.1:40227983-40435483 GCA_963422495.1 Polyommatus iphigenia | reverse complement strand
GAAGTTATAACAACAGACATATATATATATATATATATATATATATATATATATATATATATATATATATATATATATATATATATATATATATATATATATATATATATATATATATATATATATATATATATATATATATATATATATATATATATATATATATATATATATATATATATATATATATATATATATATATATATATATATATATATATATATATATATATATATATATATATATATATATATATATATATATATATTTAATAATATATAAATTTAATTTAATATATATATAATTCGACGATATATATATATATATATATATATATATATATATATATATATATATATATATATATATATATATATATATATATATATTTATATATAATACGTAATTATGTACTAGTACTTACACAGTATACCAAATTTCATATATATAGCTTCGGTAGATCCTGAAATATCCACCTGTAAAAATAGCTAATCTTGGCACTCACTCACTCACTCACTTCCAATTGTCTTTTTTTTTTTTTCAACAGACTGTCGGTGTTGATTATCCGACAACCTTATATCTCAGTAAAAGAAACATGTTTATCTTAACTAAATCTAAGATAAATATAATTTAGGTAACATATTTAGAATATAAAATTTACGATAACAGTAATCTACAGAAACTTAAATAAAAAATAATACAATGATAAAAATTAGAATAAAAAAAAAAAAACAAAAGGAAAAACTAAAGATCTTAATCAAAAAGGCCACCCCGCAGATTTATATCTTATATCAACTTATACGGAAAAGTCTTGCATTTTTTTTTTTTTTTTTTCTATCCGGTGCGCGAAGATGTTGTCAGTGTTCTCTCGCTACGGATTGCTTTTCGCCACTTGCTCCACAATCTTCCTCGCCATCTTCATGAAAGTCGGTCTGCGTTTTTTGCTCTTCTTTATATCTCTAATGGTGTCTGTTGTTATAACTTCGTCTATTTTTTCTTCTGTTTCCCTTCTAAGTGTTCCATAAATGGGACATTCTGTAAGGCAGTGCAGAACTGTTTGAGTTGTGAAGTTGTCGCATTTGCACGCCTTGCAGTTCTCCCACAGTTTAAATCGGTCCAAGTACTCTCCGAAGCCTCCGTGTTCTGTAAAAAGTTGTGCTGACAGGTTGTCTTTCTTCACTTCGAAAAGAATATTGTACGCTATTCGCAGGTCGTCGAAAAAGTAGGATATTGTTTTTCCGTTTCGTTCGGTGTTATATTGTTCTTGATATTTATCTAGTGTGTTCTTCCTTAGGTTATATTTTACTGCGCTTAGGTATATATTATTATGTTATATATATATATATATATATATATATATATATATATATATATATATATATATATATATATATATATATATATATATATATATATATATATATATATATATATATATATATATATATATATATATATATATATATATATATATATATTATAAAATCTTGACAGGTTTCCGTCTGACGAAGGAAGACTGGAATTATGGTTGAAAAAAATTGAAAAGCCTGGTTGGCGTCCGAAAATTGCTACTACCGCTTGCCGTTACTATTTGAAGTGTACAAACGTTCTCGGTGAAAATACAAGGCGCAAAAACTACCATTTGATCGTGATTATGTTTGGGAAATTTATTTCAGCGTCTACTCTTTCTTGACAGACTGTAACTGTGTAACGGTAACTAATAAAATATAATGTTAAAGTATCGCACATATATAATTTTATTATTTATAAATACCTTACCTACTCCACCCCAATAAAAAAATGTATTCAAACGTTCCACATTTATTTATGGATCGCATTATCCAATTAGTTAATTTCCCTCGCACTTCTGCAATCAGCGCCAAAATGGCGAAAATCAAATGAGATAAAGTAAATTGATAAAAATTGGCTTGCTAGATCCATAAATAAATAGGGATCTTTTATATTATTACTAGACGTTCCGCGCGGCTTCTCCCACGTAAATATCTGATTTCACAGACAAATTGGTCCACAAAAAATAGCCTATATTATAATCCTTCACGTTAATTATAATTATTAACGTGAAGGATTATAATATAATTAAAATTAACAATATTATATCAAATATCCTTAGTGCCAAAAATCTAAATAATAAAATAACAAAAAAAAAGGATATGGGCGAACAGCCCATAGACGGCCCCAATTTTATAAATAAAAAAAAATCCTTCACGTTATACATTCTTTCCCGCTTTTTCTACATTTTCCTCTATTTATTAGCTCCTATTAGTCTCAGCGTGATAAAATATATAAAATGGGCTATCTAACACTGAAATCATTGTTAAAATTGGACCAGCAGTTTTGAACTGAGATTAGAGCGTTCAAACAAATAAACTCTTCCGCTTTATAATATTATATGATGAGATTAGTTAGGGTCTAATCACACAGAACACTTATTCAGCTTTGTTCAGCTTTAATACGATACACTTTAGCACTACTTTGATAATATTAGAAATGAAATTAGAAAATACAATACAACAAAGTTTTTGTTCGAAGCTTATCTTCAGTTTTGTTTTTAGTTTTTCGTGGTGCTAACTGGTAAAAATAAATGGATTTTAGATAGGTACTGCTACTTCACGTTATTTACGTATGAAATCGTTGTTAATTTATTACGCCTATCTAAATTACGGAGAGGAAGTCTATAATCTTTAATACGTTTTTTAATAATGTAGCGTTTGTATTATTCAATTTAATATTTTTGTCCTAATGGTCGACATTATCTGAATCTAGAAACATTTCATCGATAATAGAAAAGACAGTTGTACATCACTAGTATTAGTTCCAAATACTCCCACTACTGCTATCAGCGCCAATATGGTGACATGATGGCGATTTTCAAACGTCATTTTTACGTCAACTTTCGCTCCTATCCCTGATAATGGGGGAGCTGATTCCGCTTCAAATAGGCACAAAAAATAGCTGTCATTTCAAAGGGTATCATTAGTCCAGCGTACTTGTATAATGGAGGTCAGTGTTGGCATCAGTCAAGAACCGCGCTTGCTGACTTAGTAAACCACTAAAAAGCGATAAATGCCGTTATCCGTATGAGATAGTAATAGTATATCCACAAGTCACTTTTTTACGGTCCGAGGCATGAGTTTGCCAACATTTTAACAGAATATTATAGCGAACAAAACTAATAATCGAATATCTCGTATGCAATTCGACGGGCGTTCTTTTTGGTCGGGTAGTGTATATTGATGTAATCACACTGTCAATTTATCGACATATATTGAACGTAGCATTCAGACGACTGTTATATAGTTAATGTGTTTAGTAAAGTTTGCGTATGAATAAACGAATGTCTCTTGTACGACTGTTTTATTTAAGTATAGCTTGTCAAAAAAGTGAAGGAATTAAAAAGTGGCAACATCGTAGTGTCATCCTTTTCAAATCAATCTAAGAAAAAAGGGATGACGCTACGATGTTGCCATTTTTTAAATTTCTTTACTTTTTTGACAGACTATATATATAACCCTTTTCTTAAAGGTACGAAAGAAATGACGTGGCTGAGACTGCGGTCTGTGGCTGGGGAACGGATTATCGTGTGATGAATTAAATTATATGCTTTTATACCTATAGCCATCTATAGCACAGAAACAATCACGGTCATAGTCACGACAATCTGGATGCACTCACATTTTTTCTCTAGATTTGTGACTCAAATATTTTGGGTTTACTGTAGCCCTACTATAAATGTTTACACAGATAATAATAATTAAATAAGTCTGTTTGTCTTTGTTTGGCATATTGTACACGGCACATAACAATTATTAATAAAGACATGGATTTTAAATGTTTGTACGTAGCGTAACGTAGCTTAAATATTTTTATTCGTAAGGGGGTGCTTGTTAAAAGAAACAATACAATCTTAACTAACATTTATTTTGACAATAAAATTGTATAGAAATCAAACAATTAAACGAATAATCAGTCTTCTGGCAGATATTAGCAAAATCTGCTACAATTTATAAATGACATAGGTATCAAGTGACCAGTGTGATATTACTGGTAATGTCCTTAAATCTACATTAGCGTATGCTGGTATTTTACAAATGAAATGGCAGCTTTTGAAGTTTCTCATTTAGTTAACATTTACTTTATGTTTAAAACTATTAAATAGTTAAACACTAAAATGATTTACTAAAAGTTTTAAATCTTTTACATTTTTACAAACATTTTAATATTAAAAGATATCAAAACATACATCGCGGGTCGCATAGCAAACTGAGATTAAAAAAATATTTTGCTTTTAGGTATATTAGAAAAATGTAATAGTAATAAAACAGATACATATTAAAAAAAAATTAAGACTATATTGTACTTATACTTAGTTTAACAAATATGGTAATAAAATAAGAAATATTATATCTAATATTAAAAAATATTAACAAGATTTCAAAAGCGATTCAACAGCCTTTAAAAGTTAATACTTTTAAGTAAATAATAATACTGAAACAATGATCTTTTTACAAAGCATTAATTATAAAATAACTTTGTTGTTGTTGTTGTTGTGGTCCTTTCTGATCGTTACCCGCCTTATTTCTTCAGTTATCTGTGGTGAGGGGTGCGGCAAATATCTGCAAAAATAGTATCGTGTTTAACGTTAATCATTGATTACTTAATATAAAACCTAGATATAATATAGCCTACAAAGAGATGTTGTGCCGAATTTTATTCATCGCGCGGAAATAGTACGTTTACCGGGATAAAAACTATCCTGTGTCCTTTTTCCGGTTTCAAAGTATAGCTATACCTTTAATCCTTGTTAAACTAATATGTATTCTGTGTTCAAGCGTCATAAGAGCACCGGTGATCAGGGCCCCCGCTATACAATAGCATTTCCAAGAATCCGCGATCGAAGGATTAATCAAAATCGGCTTGGCAGCTATAACTTAAAGCTACTCCTCTTCAGGCTATAACCGTGTTAAGTCGTTGGGTCCGCAGTAATGTAGTCAACGTGCTATGTAGATTTTTTCTTAGTATAGTGGTTGTTGCTACGATTTTGGGCACGCGCCAAAAGATCCCTACAGGACGATACTTAGTACTTACTTCTTGGCACACTCTTCAGTGTGGACTTCGACACACTATCGCTGTCCTCTGACTCTGAACACATTTGAAAACTCGTTTCTGAAATAATTACATAAACAATAGTTCAATTTCTGCATTATGATCAATTACTTTGTAAGAAGCATACCGGGAGCCCGTATGAGCGACAGACGCCTAGTTACTGAGAGCTGGTATGTCCGACAGACTAGGGGACAGACCACAGACAGATCAAGATAGATACCGCATGTCGCTCGATTTGTATGAAAACGAGCGTGTCACTTTTTTCCTACATACTGTGACGTACCGAGGATAAGAAACGTGTCTATTATCTTTTCAACAGAGCTATTCTGTATGGATGCTCCAAGAAGATGCACTAGTGGTAACCAAACATCTAAAGGTGATCGCACATATTTATCGGCACGCACGCGCCGAAGGCGCCGCATTTTAGAAGAAGAGAAGAATTAGTTGTATGAAATGATGTGAAACCTCGCACAATAGCTATGTCCACATAAACTATGTCCACATTATGCAATTTCATCTTCATTTTTCGTCATCTTCTTTTTATTCAACTTTCGTTTGGCATATTCAATAATTGAATGAGTCAAAATCCACGTTCCGCGTTTCCGCGTTGAAAGAAAAGTGTCATATCGAGCGCTACGATTTCAACGCGCGTCACGGGCATGCCTCACGTTCGCCGTTGACTGAGCTATAACGCATGCCCTTGATGAACAAAAAAAGCCACCGTAGGGTACGCGCCGCATTTCGTGTACTATGCGGTGCGTTCGACGCATACGGCGCGTACGGTGTTGACAAAATGTGTGATCTGCTTTAGGGTATATATGTGTGGTAGGTACCTATATTATATTATGTGGTAACGTTATAACCAAAATTTCTACGTACCTGTATCAAATCGTGACTTGACGTGTCTGTTTGGCAGGTCCTGGTTCTCAGTGTGGCCGAACGTCCGGAACCCGATGGCAAACTGCGCGTACGGACTGATCTCGTACAGTTCTAGAAATGTTAATGTCAATATTACACTGTTATTTCTATCATATTAGCTATGTCCACATTATGTGACATTATGCAATTTCATCTTCAATTTTCGTCATCTTCTTTTTATTCAACTTTCGTTTGGCATATTCAATTATTGAATGCGTCAAAATCCACCCGCGCTATAACGCATGCCCTTGATGAAAATAAAAGGTCCAGTGTGGACAAAGCTATTGGTCATTTGTGGACCCGAATTGTCAATAATTGTGCTTCGATCTCGTCTGCAAATTACTAGTTTACCAATATTGTTAGATAATCCATAATAGGGTAAACTGATAATATTTATTTAAATTTAATTTAAATACTTATTAAGTTTAAATCCAGCCCAACATACCTACATAATATTATGCTAGGCCCACGTTACTAGCGGACTAAGGCAACTGTTTAAAAAAAACTCAAACATCGTTGCGCAAATCTGTTAAAAGTTAAATCCTGAGTAACATTACTTTACTTTTGCTGTTAGGAGATGCAATATTATTTGTTAGCTAACAAGGTTACATAATATGAACCCAGATCTGACATAGACAGAGGCACAGATGCGGCGCACAGTGGTCCGAAATCGCTAAATAGTGGACATTCGCAAAAAAGTTCGATTTTGGTGTGGAAAAAAATACCATCCGATAGATTTTAAGAAGAGTAACAATAAATCCTTATTAAGTTTTGTACAAAAATGAATTTTTTAAGGCGAAAAAAAAACAATTACGAAAATCGTATAAGTAAAATATATTATATAAAACGAGTCCTTAAAAAGCAACAATAGTTATATTATTTACAAACATGGATAGCAAAAACAAAATTAAACTAAAATTAACTACTGACTAAACTATTGTAATTAAAATAAAATATAAATTGTTATATAATAACTCAAACAATTTCAAATGAAACTTATAAATAAACAATAATAAATAATAAGCAATTAAACAAACGTGCTTTACAAACATAGTGGATCTCCAATGCTATCATCGCCTTGTAATGACACAACTTCACTTTCTTCGTAATCTTCTGATAAAAGAGGTCTTTCAAGCAACAGGTCGACTATGTCTGGATGAAATTCTTGGTGTTTACTTTTAGACAACTTTGGACGAATGTGAGACAAATATGGATCAGAGCTTATTACAAAGTTGTGCAACAAATCTTCATTAGTTTCTGCTCAACTCGTCTTTCTAGTATGCATCTCTCTAGTATTTCTAAATTCTTTATTCCTTGCCTCTGAAGCTTCTTCACTCAAATAGCCAATTGGAATAAAGCCAAAATGCTTACAAATATCAGCACCATGTATAAGGAGTTTGTGAACACTTGCAGGCATGTAGTACCACGGATAAAGCTTTACATACAGCTCTGCTGTTTCCCTCGAATAATTTCGAAAGTTATCTATATTGATAAGCTTCCCAGAAGAAACTGTCTGCAATACAACGTATAATCTCTTTATTAATTCTAAATCTATTTTCGTTATTTCAGATGCCGTCCTAAAGTCCTGAAAAAATCTTCTAGCAGTGTTACCATCGTTAGTAGTTCCATATCCTTGTTTGATAATATCAATCAATATTCCAGTTTGCTCTTTAAACTCATGTTGTGTGGCATCCTTTTTTGCTTTTTTAAGAATTTTGTTTTCATCTCGTGCTGACCACATTTTAAAGTCCATATTATACGATATATGTAAAATGCATTCCATGCATCGAATCCATATGTGAAGAGATGATAAACCATATTGAAGTATATTTTCTCTTAAAGGTTTATTCAAAATCACATCGAGCTTATTCATTTCACTTGGCTTTGATAAGCATATATTGCATGTTGATGAAGATGGAGTATCAGACACAATCGTTACTATTTTTCCGTTTATCATAGTCATATGTAGCTCATGAAAAATTTTTATGCCTTTATATTCTGTTGGCACTAAATCACTTATTTCATCATTCATACATTTTTTCTCCCTTTTAACGAGTTCATTGGATTCTTTTATAAACTCAAACTTAACTGGTCGACAATAAGTTGTGGACGAAGGATTGGGATTTTCCCATAGTAATATATTATCATTAGAATAATGGTAATGGTAATATAATCTAATGTATCTCTAATCTTAATGGTACAAGGCTTGTCATGAAAACTGATGAATCTGAAAGTTGGCCATAAAAGTCTGTTGCCGTTGCTTATAATTACTTTGAGAAGAGGAACGATCAAAACCCCACTTACTAATAAGCTTTAAATCGCTACAATTTGATGAATCAAACGGAACGTTTTCTATATTCAGTATCCGTTTTGCAGTCAAATCCAAAAGTGCCTGTAATTTAATTTTTGCACTTTGTTCCGTAATAGTTATATCTTGCTTTGGCGGATAACAATTTTGCTTTGATTTTAGAAGCTTGTAATATGACGGTAAAACTCCAACACTGTTATGAAATAATGTCGACCTTAAAGTTACATACTGCCATTTTGATAAACGTAGTGAAGTAGAAAGAGGCAACGCAAGATCATCCTGAATAGGGTTTATCTTTTCCTTACTGAACAAAATCTTTTTAACAATCTGAACATCTTTAGGTTTTTTCAAAAGGTGGCCAATGATCAGAGCAAGATCATTCTTGCTATTTACTTTTAACTTTTCAATTAGACAATAAACTAGTTCCTCTTCAGATTTATCACACAGAGGGTCGGAGCGTCTCTTTTTCTGTTTGTTACTCAAATCAATAAATGCTTTTCTCAACCTTATTTCACTTCTCGCAACCCCGCTCCATGAAGTAGAAGGCTGCGATTCGGATGTTTCAACAGATGCTATACTAATATCATCTATTGAAACATCAGTTACATCTGTATTTATATCAGTATTGGCTTCAGAATTTTCATCTGTATGTTCTTCCGAAAAAATGTCTGCTAAATTCACTGATGAACACTGAGGCCAGTTTCATAAGTTTCAAGCCAAAATATATATTTTTAAAAAACGTTTTTTCACACCTCGACGATTCCTTCCATTTTCCATTTATTCTAGAAACAAAATTTCCACAAAAATGTTGTAGAATTTGAGTATCTTCAGATGATATCTCAGTGGGAATATTGTTGAGGATATACTGATGCAGTATTTTTGCATCTCTTCCATTTCCTCGTATAAACATATACAAATCTAAATAAGTCACTAAGCCAGACATTATTTACCACACAAAACGCGTACTGTTATAATGCAACACACTAAACACACGAAAGCAAACTTTGGACTGTAAAGTGTCTCGTATGAATAAAGAATTCAAAATGGGGTATTTCTTTAAAGCAACCCCCTGATATACTCCGGTTCCGGTAGAGGGGATATAATAGAAACAGTAACAAAAAACAGCAGTGATTAGGGAGTAATGAGCAGGCTTATCAATTAAGCAGGTAAACAAACCCAAAAACAATAGACATATCGTAACACTAATTGTTATTGTATAAAAATAACATTAGAAAAAAAAAACAACTTTAAACCACAATAACAAAAGAATTATGTTATTTATGTTAGTGATCCCGCTATTGTTCTTGGGTTTATTTAGCTGCTTAATGGTTAAGCCTGCCAATTATGTCCCAATTCCTAAGCCATATGGATGATAATATAGTAATTTTTGTTTATCACTGCTTCTTTTTTTTGTTTTTTCAGTTATACTTTATTTTGTCTTTTACATTCTTTACTAAAACAAAGCAAAAGCAATAAAAAATAGCAAGCAGATCAATAAAAAGTAAGAACATAAATTTAAAAAATTTGAACCCCCCTACTACTGCAAGAGGCTGCACGTAAATTTGCGCAATTTTTTTTCTAAACCTTATATACCACTAGAACTTCACTTGTTTAAAAAATGATCCAGTATGGCCCAGTAGTTTTTGGCAAAAAAATCGATTTGTAGATTTATTCCCATACAGAATTTTCGTAATTATTTTTTTTCACCTTAAAAATACATTTTTGTAAAAATATTATAAGGGATTTATTGTTACTCTTTAAAAGATTTATCGAATGGTATTTTTTCCATACCTAAAAAGTCAGTAAAATTATTTCAAAATTTTGAACCCCTCTACTGCAAAAGGCTGCACGTAAATTTCCCTAATTTTTTTTCTGAACCTTAGAACTTTACTTGTTTCAGAAATTAACCAGAATGACCTAGTAGTTTTTGCAAAAAATCTATTTATAGATTCTTTCCCATACAACATTTTCCTAATTATTTTTTTTCACCTTAAAAAAATCATTTTTATAAAAAACTGAATACGGATTTATTGTTACTCCTCTTAAAATCTATCGAATGGTATTTTTGTCCACACCAAAATCGAACTTTTTCGCGAATGTCCACTACTTAGCGATTTCGGACCACTGTGTAAGGTGTGGCCGATGTGAACCACCGCCTACGCCCTCGCGGTACAAATGCCTCGCCCCCCTTGCCATGATTTTTTAGGATTTGATACTCAAATTTTAATAGATAATAATTTCAAAAAAATCTTTCTCTCAACAATTTTTTCCCCTTGCGTCATCCATCAGGGGGCCTCGCAAAACATATCTTGCCCACATCAAATGTTGGTCTCGCCCCTCCACTGCATAGACAGGTAGGCCGGTATAAATAGTCAGTACTCAAGATGCATCTCGGTCTCAAGACACGGTTCAGGCTCTGTGATTGGTTGGCTGTCAAAATTTGGACCAATCATAGAGCCGAACCGTGTCTTGAGACCGAGATGCATCTTGAGTACTGACTATTTATACCGGCCGTAGAGTACACAGTTCATACCGTGTTTGGAATTATTCCGCATCTGCACGGGCGCGCTGTAGAGGCGGGGCGGGTCCTTGCCCGCGGCGGCGGCGAGCGTGCTGTGCGACGCGCTGGTCAGGTTGCCGCTATCTGACTTGTTGTCCGTCGCTATTGACTCCCGGTACTCGGTGAAGTGGTCGTTTCTAGAAGATAAACATTTTCCTCTAACGGCCGTTCTCAATATTCAATTTATCTCTGGTTTGACATGTAACGACCGATCGCAGCTAACATTGAATTGACATGAGATAGGATAACTTTCCTATCTCTAGTAGGGCAAAACCAGAGATAGATCAAATATTGGGAACGGCCGTAAGTGTTTGCATCTACCTCACTATCTCTGCAACACCCTAATAGTGGGAGAGGTCGCGCTCAGTTTAAAAAGTCATTTCATACCGAGCGAAAATCGTTACAATAATAGTATTCCACTAATACATAACAGCTTTGATCGTTAGCTGCTTCAGAAGTGGCGGAATAAAAATTGAGAGTATCTCAAAGTTGTTGTTGGGAATCGTATTGAATTGACATTAAAAAGATCCCAATTCGCACCCAATAAAGGTTCATATCTATTATCTAGATTATACACGTTTAGGTTCGGTAGGTGTCGTTTTAGTTTTAGTATATAACAACAGATGGCGCTTTTAAAGTAAAATTTATATTATCATTCTTCTTCACAAATATTGACTATCGAATTAATTAATTAAAATTGATATGTGAGACAATTTTATGGTTAATTCAAACGAAAATCGCCGTCAGCTGAATGTTTGCAGGTGGAAATGTCGTCTACGCGACGCCCTAGGATACATTGAGCGCGAAATAGGGCTATATTGGTTATAATATCCTAAGATCCGACCGTAAAATCCTGCATGAATCGTTTTTTTCGATCAAATATATTTTAAAATAATCTTTAGAACGTATAGAATGGATTAATGTTGGGTTGCCTTGTTAAAAGTAGCCGCAAGTACCTCTAATTGAGCAAAATGAAAGCCCGTAATCCAAACTTGCGTGTATTCAATAGAAAAGTAAGAACTAAGAAGGAATGACATTGATGAATGACAGGACACTACGCATAAAAATAAAAACGCCTGTTAAATAAAAATAGCAATCTTGTGGGTTCTCGACGTCCTCAAATCCTGCCAGGTATAAAAATTGTAGGCCTGAACATTTTTCATATACAAAAGTGATGGCAACCCCAGTTTGCGGCTATCGTGCAACTGGCAACCATGGATATTCATGTACAAAATGCATAAAACTTTAATTTTGTATCAAAATTATTAAAAAAATCGAAGCTTCAATTTTGTTGAAGAACTATGTCTGTTTACGGGCTGGCAACCCTAGGTTGCGGCCGACTTAGAGCTGGCAACCATTTATACCTTATTTTGTCTCGTCATTTTCTTTCAAATGAAGTAAAATTTATAGAAAAAATAGATACATGCAAATTTATGCATTTATCTCATGAATATTAAACTAAATTCAAATGAAGTAAAATTTATAGAAAAAATAGATACATGCAAATTTATGCATTTAACTCATGAATATTAAACTAAATTAGAGGTACATGCGGCTACTTTTGACAAGGCAACCCAACATAAATCCATTCTATACGTTCTAAAGATTATTTTAAAATATATTTGTTCGAAAAAAACGATTCATGCAGGATTTTACGGTCGGATCCAATAGTATAACTTATATCGCTGGCTGACGGTTTTTCTACCGTCGTATTAGCGACTGACGGTTTTCTTTATTATATACAAAGTAGAAACATTCATCTGTATAAATTTTGTACGGTATAAAATGACTTTATATTCAAAAAATTTTTACATGTTCAGTAACGCGACTGACGTTGAATCCCCCGTCTGCAATACGGCTGACGGTGATTTTTTGGTTAAACATGACCTCAATAATCATGCAAAGTTTCATTCGGTACAAAATCACTTTTCGCAACTATTTTTTTTACAACTTTGAAATACTCTCAGTTAACATTCCACCACGGGTGCGGTGACTGACGCTGATTATATTGATTGATAAATATTAAGCTACCGCTGGACAAAAATTTGGTCGGTATGAAATGACTTAGCAAACGATAGCACTACCTACCCCTACTATGAGGTTTGGCTTTGCCACGAGGCATTAAGTCCGCCTTTGTATGTACAACAACGTGCAAAAAGTTTTAAATAAATAAAAAAATAAACAATTTTTGCAGATGGGTAAATCTTATGGGTAATCAGATCAGGTAATCAGATGGGTAAATAAAATTAGGCTGAAGACTGTAGGGTAGCAGAATTGGGGAAAAGAAGGCATTTCCGGCTAACTTCACCATAGATCTAAATAATACTCGCATAACATTGGTATTGGGTGTTTACTATAGTCCTATTAGTTATATATTGATATATTAATACTTTACCTCTGTCTCTTCACCAGCATGTAGACACAGGAGATGAAGCAGACGGCCAGCAGTATGGAGCTGAAGATTATCACCAGCACGTTCAGGTCGAACGAGTCTGATGGAGGACCAACCTCACCTGAAATTATTGAACTGAATTGAATTCTTTGTTCTATCACGAACTGATACGTTAATCACTTTTCGACCTTATCCTTAGTGGTAGATCTGTCTTCCACTGTAAAGTTATTGTTGAAGAAGATTAAGTTAAAGTTATCATAAATTAGGCTAAAACCGCTAGATAAGTAAGAAGTCCAAATCTGTTTCATTAATATTTTGACTAAAATATGCATATAAAGTTATATTTCATTTATAGGTTTTTCTTGATCGAGGCAGTTTGTAGTTCAATTAGTGTGATGCTGACACGCTTTCAGTAGGTAGACTAAGTTAAAAATCTAGCTATAAGTCAAGGTACTTACTGCCATCCTCATTCTTGGTGGCGTAGTTGTAAGTGGTGGTAACACTGCCCGCCTCGTTGGTCGCCGTGACTCTGATCTGGTACCAGGTCCCGGGCACCAGGTCGGGTATCGTGATGGAGTTGTCTCGGTACCCCGTCGCTTCGTACATCGGCAGGGACCATGTCATGTCAGCGTGGGACTGAAAATGTCAACAAAACATTGTAGAACCATATTATTTAAACGCAAACCTTACCATACCTTCTTCGGTAAAACTATTTTGATATAATGGTATCTGTAGGCGACGCACTACACCGCCATAAGTTATGATAATTTATTAGAATTACTTCTTTGTAAGAAAACAATGTTGAATGCATGGTTTGTACTTAAGTTTAATAATAAGCTCCTTGTATTGGTTTTAAAATATTGCTAACACTTTGTGATTTGTATGCTTTCGATAAATAAAGATTAGGTGCTGAAAGAGCGTTCCCACAGGAAAGGGTTCAGGCCCTTAGCCCGGGACTCCGGGACCCACAGTCGCAACCAAAGCCGCACGCAAGTCGTACGTGAAGTGACATTCAACTTATAGAACGCTCCGATGGACCATAGTTTTTCTAACTCGTGGTTTTATTGAATTCCCTATAATTTCTGGTCCTTCGAATCGGATCTGAACCAGTAAATTCCCTATAGTATCTTTCTGTTTCGCCTGTTACCGTTAAATGACCGAGAGAGATGGAATATTTGTTGGATAGTCTAGCTTTAAGTTTGCTGGAGAAACAGCATGTACGTTTGTACTGTTGCTGTAGTTGAGCCACATCTCTCGATGTACACTCCGATATATTATAGGTACTCTTTATCCACTCGGTGTCGATATATTTACTCTCTGTCTAGTGTCTACAGCCACTTTCTGTCTATGTATTACGACAGAATTGCTATTGCTTCAGCCCCCTTAGACAAAGTCTCTTTCATTAAAAACGATGACGAAATTCGTTATCAAGATGTATGCAATTTGACATAAGTCATCGCTAAATGACATTTGGGCTGCATCCATCTATCTATATCTAATTTCTACGTCACCACTACGAACCCACTTTCTATGTATAGCCACTCTCTACGTCACTTACACTTAGTTATGCTGCGGCCGCATTGGACAATCTGCGTACGTATCGTCCAATGGTATCGTCTCATAGCACAAAGCTTCGTACGATAGACGCATGTGCGACCGCGGCATAAGGCCGCGTTTCCACTGACGCGGAGCGGAGCGGAGAAGAGCTTAGCGGTTTTCTGATTTTTTGAATTGAATTGACCAATCGTGCTATTCCAGCGGAATGACAGCGAAGCGAAGCGAAGATTTCGAGCATGGTGATTGGTCAATTCGGCACCGCTAAGCTCCTCTCCGCTCCGCTCCGCGTCAGTGGAAACGCGGGCTTAGTCTACACCCACCATCAAGATATGCGGTCTCAGCCATGTAGCAGCATTATGTGCGCGGTATAGTACGTCGAGCGCGCGCAGCCCGCACCCCGCGCCGCGCCAGCCCCCCGCCGACACCACTAGATGGGTACTGTTGCTCCAGAGCCACTCGTCGCCAGAAGGTGCTATGGGTGCTGGAAACATTGACAACATTGTCAGCCAGAAAAACCTAAGTCACCAAGTGGCAGAATGATTGCCTGTACCTATTGGATAAGTAGGTCCGGAATGGCGGTGGAATGCCTGATGAAATGAATGGCCTGCATACTTTAGGCAGATTGCGGACCTATGTATTTAGTCAAGTTATATCAAGTCAATGTAAGCCGTGATTTGTCATTTAGATTTAACAAAATCCAACCAAATTATGTAGGTCCGCCCTCTGCCTATAAATCAATGAAATTTCTCTGTCTATACAAAAAAAAATTGCCCCTTACCTCCTCCTAACGTGCTGATATCCAAGTACGCAGGCTGCGAAGTGCCAACTTTGTTCGTCGCGGTGATTCGCAGTGAATACTTTGTACCGCACTTAAGTCCCGTTAGCGCGTACTTCTGTACACCAGATAAGTTGGATAGCTTGTTCGGTGACCACGCCTCCTGCCACGGTCCGTTGGCTTCCTTCCAGGTGAGGCTGTAGGCTGAAAATAAGAAAAAATATGGTAACGACTAGCAAGGGATAATTATTGTACAATTTGCGATGTTTTCTCAGGATCTATTAAATTTTCAAAGTTTGACTCTAAATCTCCCTGGGCATTAATAATACAGATCTATGAGTTTTGGAAGTGACAAAGACCTGAAATGTAGTAATTAGTGGGTAAATGTAAAATACCAATTGTGAAATCGAACGGCCTAGTCTAAGGTCCACCTTTGCAAAATTGGTTTATTGGTTTGTTGTTAGTCCTGTGTTAGAACTGCTGCTTTCTCTTTCAGATATACAAGAAACGAGGGAAACAAAAACCCCAAGATAAACAGTAACCTGTACGAAATCTTAACTCACTTATCTTCTGCAGGGAAGTGTTGCTGGTGTAGTAAGGCTGTTCCCACTCCACCAGTATGGAGTCCTTGTAAGGCGTGGCGCGGAGTATGGGTGCTTCGGGAAGTGGTAGCACCACTACTGTGTACTCCACAGAGTCAGAGCCGTAGAGGTTCTTGGCTAGGCACGTGTAGTTGCCACTGAGGGATTGGTCTATGTCTGAAAGGGTTTGAAAGTGAGTTTAGTTCTGAAAGTATAACATTATTATTTAGACATTATCTAGTGGATTATAATATAAAGAGGAGAAACTTAATACAGATGATCACGTCCCCTTTCCACTTCTTTGTTACTTATGTTGCAAAAGAATAATATTAATTTACAAGTGCATTTCTTAACATATATTAAAACACTACGACAATACAGAAAATGTTGTGTTACAAATCTATTCAATCCGGGTCTCAGCCATTGAGAACCCACAAGCTTATTACTCTTCAGATGCGGATGATACAAAAATCAAATCATTTTGAAATACTAAAGTTTCGAAAATCTTAAAGACAAAGTCACATACTATATACTACATTCAACAGTCTATTTCAAGCCTTTAACTTACTATTAATCAGCAGGCTATCATCATGGTTCCTGGTGAATCGGGGGTGGTGTGTGATGATGTTGTGCTTGTGGTACCACACGGTACGCGGCGGTGGTACACCCACACACTGACACACCAGTAGCAGGGATGACCCGACTCCAACAGATATTGTGCCGCCGAGAGACGCTACTCCGGCTACCACTGAAACGAGAAAATTGACGTGCTAAATGAGATTTTAACACCATTAGCCTTAATTTTACCAACGTCTGTTAGTGTTAACAGCTTGTTAAAATGTAATGTCTCCTCTCCTTAATTTATAAGAAAAACGAAAGAGGTAACGTGATACCAATTCGAGCGTTAACTTTAACAGTCATTGGTGAAATAGGAGCTAATAGTATTAACTTTTAAATTGCAACTATGTAACATGTGTGATGCAAATCCTGAGGCAAGTTACAAAATTTCATACATATTATAGCTATTCATTAGCTTTGTGGCTAACCTCGGGAAATGGTTCATAGTATGTTTTTCTGCTTGTGCCAATCTGGATTGATTGGCACAAGCAGAAAAAGATGAGATGATGTGACTAACAATTTTTTTAAGTTAGTTTATTTTTGCATAAATTACTTATATAATATGATTGGGGCCAAGGCCCGATTTAGCTATCTAGTCGAACTCCGACATTCCGACCAGTCTATAATAGACTAACTAATACCAAAACTTAAATCACAATTATTGTGACTATACCTCGCTGCGCAGGCGCATGTGTAAGTCGTTTACTAGCCGCGCCCTCCCCGGCGGCGGTGCTGGCTGTCACCCACACCTCATACGCCCGACCAGTGATCAGCTCCTTCAGTTCTGCTAACGAGCGAGTTGGGTCCACTCGGTGGGTTTGGGGTGGGCCGCTACTGTAAGTGATTAGGCGCAGATCGAATTTCATGTTATTCATCCAATACATGGAACACCTTTTTTGTCTAACAGCCCCATCATCAAACAAGACAACTGTGGAGTCAGTGAAGGTTTTCACCTCCGATTTCGTTGAACCTCCATCGATTTTCATGAAAATTGGTGAGTAGGTGGGGGATACCATAAGAAACAAAAGGACATAGCGCCAACTTGCGCTTTTGCCCTGGGGGTGAATGCCACCCCTTCTCGGTTTCTTGTTTTTTTTTAACCCATCAAGCTCCATAAGCTCACCGGTGAGCGAGACACAATAGAATAATAATAGATTTCCAAGAATCCACGATCGAAGGATTAATAAAAATAAGTTGAGCTAAGTCACTTACCCTGATGTAGGTTTGATGTAAACAGTGTAGTACATAATTTCCCCATTCGTGTGTTCTGGTCTCTTCCAGCTTATGAGCAGTGATGTTGGTGATAAGACCAGGAGCTTTGAATCTGCAGGTGCTTCGGGAACTGAAAAATTAGAAGGAAAGATAATATTATTATAAAGAGAATAGGTATAGTATCAGTGAAGTGCAATGTAATAAAAAGTTTAAGGCGCATCAATAAAATGTGATAAATGATTAATTTTCTTTGACAAGAACTCTGAACACACTTGAACCAGTGGCACCCATAATAATTTTAACATAAAATTAACTTAATTAGGAAGAAAAATAAGAAGGCCAAGTAATTTGACCACCTACCGTCTTGTAGTGTAGCACAGGCGATGGGATATGAGAAGGGTCCGACGCCGTAGTTGGAGAACCCCGCAACCTTGACCGTGTAGTTGGTGTATTTCATCAGATTCTGCAGGTATATCTCCGTGTGGAGGGAGGTTTGGTTCTGCCACGTACTGACTGAAATATAAATTGCAAGGAAATGAAAACCAGGTTATATGTAAGGCTATATCCATAAATCCCATGGGATTGGAGGACTTTTTGCATGGTAAGATTCGTCTTATGTAACTTTTGAATGCCCCTAAAGAAGCATATCATTGTTAAAGGTATTAGTTAAATTGAGGCTAAAACGATCAAAGGCCAAGTTGATATTACGTCTTCCAAGCAACACAACTTCCTTGCACTTAAAGAAACATGATGGGATTGCTGATTAATTTATTTCAATATTATAATTAAAATATAATAATTCGATCCGTATTTTATGCTATACCTACTTGATATTAAAGTTAACATTATGTTACCTTCGGTAGCATACAATATGCTGTATCCAATAAGTGATGTTCCTTGTCCGTGAGTGGTTATCGGTTGCCAGCCAACACGCAAGGAAGTGGACGATACCGCCGTACATTCCACTGACGCTGGAGCAGTCTCGGGTGCTGAAAATACAATAAAATATGTGAGAGACAAGGACAAGATATAACGTATTGATGAATACGAAGTTCTTGCTTCACTATCACTCCTTAGTAGAGAACACAACCTAAACTTTTTAATTGGGAAATAAGCTAAGATTAAAGTTGTATTAATCCTTCAAGCCCCATAAGAGCACCAGTGATTGGCCGGTGGTGATCGCGACAACAATAGAATAACAATAGATTTCCAAGAATCCGCGATCGAAGGATTAATAATGGAATGTTTTTACCTCCTTCCAATGTATCTTGATAAACAGGATGAGAAAAAGGTCCAGTTCCAGCACTGTTGATGGCTGATATCGATACTGCGTACCTAAAATATACAACCAAAAGCGACAAGTTATGAGATATCCTTCACAAAGTAATTGGATATTAAATTTGTTTGACATTTCACATATTTTGTGACTACATACCTAGTGTTTTTCAAAAGATCGCTGATCCTCGCCTCCTGTTTGCCTTCTTTATGGGAAACCTTTAGAGATCTCGACCCAACATCCCCTGAAACTGTAAGTTACCACGTAAGTAGGTGTTACTTGTGTAAGCAGTTATAGTTTTGTGACCCGCTTTGTGGTTTGGACTAATGACAGTATTATTATGATTATAGTTTCAACTTAACGAAAAAACTGGGCACTTAGACAAATTGCAGTCGGTAGTTTGGGCAGCGAAATATTAAAGCAATAAATATAAACGCAAGCGCCATTTCACCTAGCCAGGGCCGGATTCATATTTTTTATCAGTATAGGCCACTTAATAATTTTGCCACCCCTATGCTCTGAACTCTGCCACCATCCTAGGACGCTGCCGCCCCCCCTAAGACGCCATAGGACGCTGCCGCCTATAGGCCATGGCCTGTACTGCCTATAGCCCTATACATAAGTCCAGAGCTGCAGCTAGCGATGGGTTATCTTATACAAGTCTTATACTTTCTGGACATCTAATTATGGTGCCGAAAGTTGAAATTATGTACTGCAATTTGATTAGGTACCATCGAAGAAATCGATTCATGAGCAGTTGACGGACCTGCGTCATTTGGTCGGATAATGTCAATTTAATGTAAGTCGTCATCTGTCGGGTTTGACAAAACTCGACCAAAATTAGATCCACCATCTGCCTATGAATCCACTTCTATGATAGTACTAAATAGTAATTGAAAGTAAATAATACCAACGTGTACTTTGCGGGGAGGTTTTGATGTGGTATCCGGTGAGCTCGCCGTTGTGGGAGTCTTTGGGCGGAGGCAACCAGGACACTAACAACTCTCCCGGGTTCTGTGTTTGTTCCACTTGGACGTTTAGAGGTGGGGATGAAGGAGCTGCAAATGAAGAACCATTTTAGGTTTTAAAATTAGATTTAAAGTATGTTTTCATACTATAAGAAAGTTTTATTTTATGAATTATGAGCAACAAAACAATAATTATTGTCTTTAAATTGTTTTTCTTATACCATGATTTACCACTAGCGACAGAAGTCAGAAACGAACAAGAACACGTAGGCGTTACTTATGAAGTAGCACTTCAAAGTAACGTCTACGGTACATCAAGGGTATTTCACCTAGGCTATATATCTTTAGCTTTCTCGATATTATCTAAAGTAGTCTTTACAGTTAACAAAATTGTGGTTCTGGGAGTGGTTCCACCTTTTAGTGCTCATAAGATAAGTCAAGACAGAGATGGACAGGGATGGACATTGAATTATACACAAGGTAACTTACACTCCTCATGTGTGGTGAAGTGTATAGGTGGGGTGTATCTACTGACGCCGACCTCGTTGCCCGTGGCGACGCGTGCGGCGTACGACGTGGCCGGTCTGAGACTTTCTAGTTCTATGGTCTGCCTCTGTTCGCTCTCCTGTCTGAAAATTGCGATATGAAATGTTATAGCCAATAGCTGTAATAGGGTTTTGAAGCTAGCAGCGCAAAGCTCATTCTATACTGAGTCCAGTCGTCTATTCGTGTGAGATGTCCCACGCCATAAAGAAAGGAGTTGAGACCTCTAAAATTTCAGCAACGCGCTTGCTCTTTAGTTATGTGATTGTCTATGGACGACGATAATAGCTTTCCATCAAGCATATCATTGACTCGTTTGCATTCTATTTTATCCGACTTCAAAAAAGGAGGTTCTATAGTCGGCAGTATACAGAGTGCAATTAAACCTTACTGCCAAATTTGCCAAATTTTGATATATTGATTCTTGTTAAAAATAAAAATACACGTGTTTTTTCTTTTATAATCACTCAGTACTAAAATGTTGAGAAATAGCTTCCGAAAGTTATCCTAATAAAAACACTACAATTAATGGACACGACGCGTCGCCCGCGCGTGATGTGACCCCGCGCGCGCGCCTGCCCCCGCGTTACCCCCGATTATTCCCCCGCGCCGCGAGTGACCCTTCTGCAACGATTTTAAATGGGATAAAATAATTTATATAAATAAAAAAAATATAACACCCAATTTTTGAAGTGAAAACTTCTTTAGCGGCGTTGAGCACTTGTGGGATGGGTAAAAACTGTGAAACTCGCGATAGATTTTCGTGTTGATCGAAAAACCATACAAAACGCGTAAGACGGTTGGAGAGTAGTGTTTTGTGTCGAACTCGAACTCGAACTCGAACTCAATTTGAAACTTGATCGAAACTTGATCAAAACTTGATCGAAACTTGATCGAAACTTTATCGAAACTTGATCGAAACTTGATCGAAACTTGATCGAAACTTTATCGAAACTTGATCGAAACTTGATCGAAACTTGATCGAAACTTGATCGAAACTTGATCGAAACTTGATCGAAACTTGATCGAAACTTGATCGAAACTTGATCGAAACTTGATCGAAACTTGATCGAACCTTGATCGAAACTTGATCGAAACTTGATCGAAACTTTATCGAAACTTGATCGAAACTTTATCGAAACTTGATCGAAACTTGATCGAAACTTGATCGAAACTTGATCGAAACTTGATCGAAACTTGATCGAAACTTGATCGAAACTTGATCGAAACTTGATCGAAACTTGATCGAAACTTGATCGAAACTTGATCGAAACTTGATCGAAACTTGATCGAAACTTGATCGAAACTTGATCGAAACTTGATCGAAACTTGATCGAAACTTGATCGAAACTTGATCGAAACTTGATCGAAACTTGATCGAAACTTGATCGAAACTTGATCGAAACTTGATCGAAACTTGATCGAAACTTGATCGAAACTTGATCGAAACTTGATCGAAACTTGATCGAAACTTGATCGAAACTTGATCGAAACTTGATCGAAACCTTGATCGAAACTTGATCGAAACTTGATCGAAACCTTGATCAGAACCTTGATCGAAACTTGATCGAACCTTGATCGAAACTTGATCGAAACTTGATCGAAACCTTGATCGAAACTTGATCGAAACTTGATCGAAACCTTGATCGAAACCTTGATCGAAACTTGATCGAAACTTAATCGAAATTTGATCGAAACTTGATCGAAACTTGATCGAAACTTGATCGAAACCTTGATCGAAACCTGATCGAAACTTGATCGAAACTTGATTGAAACTTGATCGAAACTTGATCGAAACTTGATCGAAACTTGATCGAAACTTGATCGAAACCTTGATCAAAACCTTGATCGAAACTTGATCGAAACTTGATCGAAACTTGATCGAAACTTGATCGAAACCTTGATCGAAACCTTGATCGAAACTTGATCGAAACTTGATCAAAACTTGATCGAAACTTGTTCAAAACTTGATCGAAACTTGATCGAAACTTGATCGAAACTTGATCGAAACTTGATCGAAACTATATCGAAACCTTGATCGAAACCTTGATCGAAACTTGATCGAAACAACTTGATTGACGATTTTTTAAAAATCGATTTTCATAAAAAATGGGTTAAAAAAATGCACAACGTTAATAATCAAGTTTTCACTTCTGTCGGCACTCCCGGAGTGCAACCAGTTTTTTTTTTGGTTAAATAGACTCTCCTAATGATACCTAAGCCCTTGAAAAAATTTGGCAGGAAGGTTTAATTGCACCCTGTATAATTACGCAAAACACTTGCTGCCCCTCGGGCCTCGTTCTGTCCATGGGCGACATTAATGACTATCCTCTAGCTGAATTATTTTTTATTTGTTTTTCGTTCCTATTTTAATATATATATAAACAAATAACAAACCTTGTAATATTAACAACAACGGCGCGGTCCCAGGCGATATGCGTGTGCGCCGGTATATGCTGCAGCACGTAGCCGCGAGCCCGCGCCGCACCGCGCCACGATACCCGTGCGCTGCGAGACCCCACTGACTCCACGCGCAACTCCGTAGGTGGAGTGGGAGGTTCTGGAATATGGCGGAATTCAATAAAGACATTGTTGTTTACACATCAAAAGAAATGCGTTACAAAACAGAAACTCCGTGGGCGGAGTGGGAGGTTTGGAATATGGGGGACTTTGCTGAAGACATTCTTGTTGGGGTATCAGAAGAAATACGTTGCAAACACAGAAACTCCGTAGAGGGTGTTGGAGGTTCTGGAATATGGAGGAATATGCGGAAGACATTCTTATTGGCATATCAGAAGAAATACGTTAAACGCAGAAACTCCGTAGGGGGTATTGGAGGTTCTGTAATATGGGGGAATATGCTGAAGACATTCTTGTTGGCATATCAGAAGAAATATGTTGCAAACGTAGAAACTCCGTAGGGGGTGTTGGAGGTTCTGGAATATGGGGGAATATGCTGAAGACATTCTTGTTGGCGTATGACATATCAGAAGAAATACGTTGCAAACGCAGAAACTCCGTAGGGGGTGTTGGAGGTTTTGGAATATTGGCGAATTAGCTGAAGACATTCTTGTCGACATATCAGTAGAAATACGTTGCAAACGCAGAAACTCCGTGGTGGAGTGGGGGGTTCTGGAATATGGGGGAATTTGCTGACGGCATTCTTGTTGTTAAATTAGAAGAAAGACGTTGCAAAAGCAGAAATAAATTCAAAATAATATAAAAGAGTACGTCTTACAGGATGTAAAATAGGAAGTGGGCGGCTCTGGAATATTGGGGAACTTGCTGAAGAAACACATCTACTCTTGTTAACACATCAGAAGAAAAAGTGGCAATTCATATAAATATGTCTCACAGAAGAAATTTAAATCTACTACTGTAAAGCATAGCGCAGTAGATTAGCAGCAAAAAGTTAAATTCAAGAATGAACAATACTAATTAACGTTTACGCATTCTAGGGAGGATCATCTCGCAGAACATATCCCAGATTAGATATTTCGCCGTATTGACTACTCCAAAGAAGTTTCTTTCTATGTTAAAATACAGGTGTAGAAGACGTCTGCAGATGCGTCTCCTGACGTGTAGAGTCGGTTTAAACGTGTATGTAGCTGTGTGCAAATCTTACCTAAAATTGTTAAGAATATGTTGAAAGTAGCAGCACCAAACGGGTTGCTAGCTCGACACTGGTAGAAGCCGGCGTCAGTTGCTTCAGAATACTGGATGGTCACTGTACTGGTTAGTCCTAGTAGAGATTTGGTTTCTGTATGCTTGGCTCTGAAAGTTTTATAAACGAAGCAAATCAATTCAGTCAAGCTCACATGTTCAAGTTGATGAAATAAAATATATTATGGTATCGACTATCTCTCTTTTTGATATCAAAGAAAGAGAAAAGGATATTATAATATTTGGCTATTGATCAGCACCAATCCAAGGGATGCAGAAGAGCAGGTAAAAAGTATAATCTTTTGCATTTAGAATAATTAATGTCATTATCAACTCAAGGGTGGGTTGCACCAGAGGCGTGGTCTAATTTAAAGTTAAGATTAAAGTTATGGTTATAGTTAAGGCTGACTTAGCTTTAACCTTAACTTTAACCTTTAAGATTGGATATTTTGCACTGTACTTATAGTTAAAGTTACAGTGATAGTTAAAGTAAGTTGGTGCAACCCACCCTAAAAAGTCAAATCGAACAAAATTACCTGTGACTATGAAAGTCCACAATGTTGCCGTTGTGTGACCAAATAATTCGTATGGGCTCGTCTCCCAGCGCTCGGCACTCCAATGTCACGGACGTCCCCAGACGAGATGTCACATTGTAAGATGGCGTTTCAAAGTATACAGGCTCTGAATGAATAATAATTAATAATATAAGTTTTGTTTCTGTGTTACAGCTATAAAAATGATAATATTTTTCATGCTTAACACTCATCTAAGATTTTGGATTATCACACTAACTTCAGTTGTTCATCCATACTAATAGTATAAATGCGAAAGTGTGCCTGTCTGTCTGTTAACTCTTCACTCCCGATCGCTGAACCGATTTTGTTGAAATTTTGTATGGAGATATTATACAGAGTCCCGGAAAAAGACATAGAATACTTTTGTAACTATGTATTAAGTATGTACTTAATAAGGCTTACGTTAAGTGTCACTAAATAAAACATTTGTCCATAGTGCGTTTAACTTAGTCCAAACAAGTTCAAATTATATAGGGTTACACTAAGACCTAATTCGACTACACGACCTGATTGCGCTACGCGGCGCAGGACGACTGGTGTATGCTCTCTCTTTTACCCCTTAAAAATGTAGGACTGGCTCTAAAAAAATATAACGAAACAAGAAGCGAAACAATAATGTTACATTAAAAATGTAGCGTCGAAGAAATACTTACTGTTAACACTCATCCACACAGTTTTGCTCAGTGGTGTGCCGACTCCGTTCTCAACGTTACAAGAGTACAGGCCTTCGTCTGTGAGAGACACCTCATCTATGACGAGGGTCCCGTTCGGCAGACTCAGTATTCCACCACCAGCTAGCTCCAGAACCGGCTGCCATGTGCCAAGGAGAGCTGCAAGATTATAATTAAAATTTGTAAGCTACGATTACGCTCCTTATTTGATACAATAAAACAAACTTCGCACCGAAGAAAAGCAGCAATTTTTAATTTGAAGAGTATTATTTTTTAACACCACACGAATAACTATAATATAGTTCAATAACAGTGTATAATAATAATTTTATTATTGTGCTTGACTAGTTAGTAGTTACCACAAAAATATTTAATGTACCAAGTAATAGATAATATGTGTGGTCCGCTTGGAATTTGAGGAAACATAGAGTTTCATAAATTATAATGGTTTTACCACCCTTCGCTGCTATCAAAAAAAATATGAACAGCCGAACATAGAACCTCCTCCTTTTTGCAAGTCGGTTAAAAAGTGATGAATGCTAAATGGCGCCCCTATAACTAAGCCGCTATATTATTATCCTCTATAACCTTTTTTGCGCCAAGAAAATGCTTTTAAGCATCTTGCGGGAGATGGGGATTATATCCGCAAGTATGTGGGTCTCTGCTGCGTCCGAAGATGGTGGCGGACGGAGCCCCAACCCACTAAAACTCGGCGGTTGTACTGCGCCTAGGGCGGGCCACGGGATCACGTACGACTCCACCGTGTCTTCCATAACCTCCACAGAGGAAAATTGTAGCACCAACCCCAACCACATCGTTCAATCATTGGGTTGGGGACGTTACTCTAATTCGAAGGAGTTACAATATATCCTCAAGGGTCGCAGTGACATCAGAGCTACTATGACCTTAGGGACAAAAAGAACTCCATAACCTACCATCCTTCTTCATCCAGTGCACCTGCGGCTGTGGGTAGCCGCTGGCGCTGCAGGACACCGCGCCGCGCCGCCCCAGCAGCAGCGACGAGTTCATCGGCTCCTCCAGCCATTTCGGCGCCACTGGAATGTAACTGTGAACTCTTAATACATCTTTGGAGGTATAAGTCTGAAGAGTTGTAGAGGGAACACTATAATACACTAATTTTTAGCCTTCTTAGTTCCTCAATAGTTTTACAGGAATTAACATGTTAATCTTTTTAAGAATTGTTAACCAGACATTGCAAACATTGTTTTATTGATAAAGCTGAAACAGGGGAAAGGCATTAAGTGTGTAAGGTCAAGTAAAATACTTTAAATACATAATATAATTACACATTCTCACTTAAATACTCTTAATACAGAAAACTTTTTCGGTACGGTAGAAATAAACACTTGGCACCTCATTCATAATCGAATCCACGGCTACGTATTTCAGAGGAATGAACGTTCTTGAAAGTTGAAACTATCTTTACGCGACCCAACTTTGTACCTGACCACAATATTATGCCAAAGTGGAAATACTTAACTAAGTAAAACAATGTATGCGACGATAACTTTACATTAAGTTTATTCCAAGTTAAAGTATGCATATAATATATATTGTTACCTTTGATGTAAAGTTCCGTGGATCTGTTAACTTTGGCAACATGGTTGGAGGCGACGCAAGTGTAAGTACCGCAGTGCTCCAACGAAACTTTTTTTATTACCAGAGCGCTGAATAGCTCGGAACTTCTCTCCACGACCTACAAAATATTATATTATGTTAAATATACTATTCATGATGTTGTTATTTATGTCAAACATCTAAAATGTTGACTACTTAAAGAAATGTTTATCATACTCAAGAGAACCGTACATTTTTTTTATAATAATAATAATATCTATGGACGCTTCACACCACGTCAGTCTGGCCCCGTGCTAAGTACCTAAAGGACTTGTGTTACAGGTACCAGACAACGGAATAGTACATTTACGCACCTAGGGCAGGAAAATAAGAAATGTTTCAGATCACATGTAATTGTTGGCCGAGGCGAAGCCGAGGTCAACAAACATGTGATCTGAGGCTTTCTTATTTACTGCTCTTGGTGCGTAATACGTATACTATTTTTCTCATCGACGGAGGCGGAAAACGGCAGCATCGGTAAGCGCAGCGGGAAGAAAGTTGACGCTTTCCGCCCGGAGGTGAGAAAATATATTTACTTAATGCTTTTATACTATACATAATATATGTATTTAAGATTTTTATTATATCATAGGCGCAGATTACACGCATCAATATTATCATGATTCAAGTATCACGCGAAGCCACGCGGATCACGAGTACTGAAGCACCCTATTATACGGTCAATATTATCACCGTCAGTACACAGTTGAAATCGCTAGAGGAAGGTCGTCTCGTACAAGTTTTTTTTTTAAAGAGAAAAGCAGCAAAAGCAATAATACTCACATGCGCGTTAAAAACTAAACGCATGCAAAACAAGACATATTATTGTTTATTATTATTACCTATCTTAATATAAGATGTTTAAATATATTTATATATTTAAAGATCTTTCGGATTCCATAAAAATGGGCATGTTTCTTACAAAATAATAAACTCCTTGAGGTCATCAGGCTCTAATTATTGTTATAAGAATTCCTTATCTCATTATTAAGTATGTTTATTATTAAAATTATATTTATAAATTCTGTATATCTGCATATGTTATATATAATATAAAGGGTAAAAAACATAATTTTCTGCTACATTTGCACTCCACCTGTCACTGGCAAATCAACTGGGACTTGGGAGGCATATCACCAAAAAAAAAAGAAGAAGAATACCATAATCTGTGGAAGCCACGCCCCCCCCCCCCCCCCCCAGAATCGCGTGGATTTCAAGAATTTTTAAAATCTCTGTGATGTTATCATGATTTTGCGATTCGGCCGCTTACACCATCAATATTATCACGGAATCATGATAATATTGATGCGTGTAATCTGCGCCATACACATATTTAATACACACCCAGACCCGGGCATATTGAAAACTTTTTGTTCCGTCGGCGGGATTCGAACCCGCGGCTTGAGCTACCAACGCGCTCACCACTAAGCCACAGTGGTCGTCGATTTTGCCAGACTAAAACACTTTTTACTATGTTACTGTCCATGTGACATGGCCTTTTCCATTTTTTACTCTAAAATGTGTTTTTTACTCTAAAATGTGTTTTAGTTTTATAAAAATTGGTTGGTTAGTTCAGATGTAAGCAACCATGCAAACAATCAAAAAATCTTTCTTTACAATATAAGGAATAAGTATGCTCACTTTTAAATTACTCGGTATCCTCTTTCCATCTTTCAGCCACTCGAAATGTATCGGCAAATCGCCACTTCTTACGTTACAGTATATATTGACGATCTGCCCCTCTTGGAGGTTGTTGCCAAGGAGCAAGTCTTCTAGCACAGGAGCCTCAATGACTTGGATCTCGAAGGCGCGTCTCGCCATCTCTCCAGAAGGGCTGGTGACTATGCACGTATACACTGCTCCATTATCCTCTTTGTTTACTTCTGGTACCGTCAGTACTCCGTGTATATTGACGATGCTTCTTCTTATTTTCTTCCGATGAATACTCCTCTTGTACCGTTGAAATAGATTGTTGGAATTTATCGTTTTGCCTTTGAACTCCCAGTCGATTTTGCTGCGAAAAATTGGTGATACTTTTTAGCTACCTTTTTAGCATCACAAGGTTTCTAGACTTGCGATAGTAGGTCAAAGTTAATCCTCAATTAATTAATATCAAGCTACCTACTTTAAGAGCCAGTCCATACGGCGCGTTGCGTCAGCGTTGCGTCGACGCAGTGCTGCCGTTTGACGCATAGCCGGCCACACGGGTGCTGCGTCATCACAGCGTTATCACGAAGCAGTCTTAACGTCAACACTCAACACCCCCTCCCGCTTCGTCTCGGGGGCTGCTGTCCGTCATGTGTGCGTTGCAATGACGCAGCGCGCCGTGTGAACACCTTGGTTATTTGTAAGTATGTAAAACAACGCAACACAGACGCAACGCGCCGTGTGGACTGGCTCTAACATCGTGCTTACAAAAGTGAAAGCACATTATTTTAATACCCCGATCAATAGCATAGACTGGTATTAGTAAGAGATTGATTGGGGCGTAAGGTTTTGTCACTTAAATCCTATTTTAGTTTAGAAGGCGCAATAAGCTTACCTTATGGGGTATCCGTAGAACGGACATCTTAAATTGATGGGTTCGCCACTCTGGACTTTGATCGGTGGCAGTGATCGAATGTACGGGGGTCCTGAAACACAAACGACGAGGGAATCCTATAAGACAAAGTACGCGTATTTTATGCGTAAAAACGCAATTTTTTTTCCATGTTTTAAAATTTGGTGCTTATTGTTTGTTTTTTATGAAATAAGGGGGAAACGAGCAAACGGGTCACCTGATGGAAAGCAACTTCCGTCGCCCATGGACACTCGCAGCATCAGAAAAGCTGCAGGAGCGTTGCCGGCCTTTTAAAAGAGAATAGGGTAATAGGGGAGGGTAGGGATGGGAAGGGAAGGGAATAGGGTAGGGGATTGGGCCTCCGGTAAACTCACTCACTCGGCGAAACACAGCGCAAGCGCTGTTTCACGCCGGTTTTCTGTGAGAACGTGGTATTTCTCCGGTCGAGCCGGCCCATTCGTGCCGAAGCCTGGCTCTCCCACGTATTGTAATTGGGTTAAGCACTTTTGGTCATAAAAGTATAGTTACTGATAAGTCCCACTTCACAACATAATTATATATGCACAACTTAAAAATTTTATGTAACGTATTTAAAACTATTTCGTCCTGTACATAATGTATATTACTGTTTCGTCTTATTCACCTGCTTTATCAAACTGTACAGTTTTATCATTAACTAAATTAATTTCAAAGGGTAGACGATGAGAGCTGAGCCTACCATACACATCCAGTCTATTCTCATAAGCCGCAACATGATCCCCCTCTCGTGCTATGCAGGAGTACAGACCACCGTCTTCCACCCTCACCCTGGTGATGTTCAGCTGAGCCACCACCGAGTTGTCTGACGTCATCAGCTGACCTAGAGCATACCTGGAAATATCAAGTGGTTCCTGTTGACTAGATCGTAAGTCTTGTATCTTGAATGTCATGGACTAAGGGTGTTCCCGGAATGTACTATCAGAGAAGTTGATTCCTAGATAGATGGCGGACCCAAGTAAATTGGTCGCGTTAAGTCAATCTCATCCGACCGATAACAGCTAACATTGAATTGACATACGCCGACCAAACGACATAGGTTCGTCAACTGCCTATAGGAATCAATTTCCTCGACGGTACTTCCAGTGATGACAAAGTGAAGAATAACTTCGCTGCTAATTATGTATTATTTTCAGGCAGCCTATCTGAGAGTCTATCAAGGTAGAGCTTGTCTAATTTGAAATGACGCGCCCCACCACTTCAAAGTTGATATAAATAAAACATTTTTGTACTGTGAATACGAGGGAGGGGCGCGTCATTTTAAGTTAGACAAGCTCTACTAGAATTATTATTCCCCAGCATTCTTGTTGATAAGGGTATTATTATTTTAGTCTCTTTAATGTGGAATGGATTCTCATCCGCCGTCCGCCTTCATAGTGAATAGTCTGACCATGAAAGCCAAGGTTTTGTAAATCGTTACGTCATGATGCAACGAATGTAACGCTTTTCTGTAAGTTGGCTTTGGTTTTTCGAGAATGCGAGAAAACTTCAATGCAAATAAACGACGAAGAATTGAAAATTCATATATAAAGGCTAGATTAAATTGTAGCCAAAGTAACTTTACTACTAAAGTTAGAATTGAACGGTATTGCTTCTAGTTAAAACATTAGTTCCAAGAGAAACTCAGTCTTATTGGGTAAGTTACCTAGGATCAGTGTTACTGGACATGGCTACTCCATCTCTCTCCCACACAAACTGCGGCGCTCTGTCCCCACTCGCGGAACACTGCATACTTATCTGAAAACAAGCAATCACAACATAAAATAATTACATACGAACAAGATCTTCTTTATTGGAGTCGATATCATTGTCGCCTCATCAGGTTCAGGGGTTTAGGAGCTATGTAAAAACTTGAAACCAACAAACCGAAGATCAACTATTTCTTTGAGTTCGTTGTGGGGTGGAAAGCTAGAACTATAGCTTAAGGCCATCCCCCGAGCAAACGACCTTGACCATACATTTGCCGCGTTGCCGAGATCGCACAAAAATCTTATTTTTTACTTAAATTAGTTCAAAATTGATATAGAAAAAAATCATAAGGGGAATATGTAGTTAGTGAAATTTTCGATCTATTGGCATGTGTCTGAAATAAAAGTAATTTGTAAAGGAAGATACTGAAAGTATGTTTGAATTTTAATAAATTGGCATTATTTTGGAAGCTGATATCATCAGTATAATAAACAAAAAGGAATGTTCATATGACTGAATATATGAACATTCATTTCCCTAACTATGATTATTGCAGTTTTTTTATTTTAATTTTGAAGCTTTCAAATTATGAGTTATAACTTATAAGGCTCTAGAAAACGTTAAATAACGGCATCTCCGTAGGGGGAGCGCCTTAAGGAGAATCTATTCTTTCATAATAATAAAAATATCATATTAATAAATTTTAACATTCAGTAGACTTTGGTTACACATGATGATCATAAAAAATAAGAGCAAAATCTAACTGCGTACATTTATCCTCCATTAAAGCTTATTACGAATTCCTAAAACTAATAACAATATAGTACAATCAAGAAACTTGCTTGATTATTGATAATTACTTTAGAAACAGAGCTCAGGCCTGTCATAACGCCTTGTTTAATCTCATAATATTTGGTATTAGATTTTATTAACTTTGTTCCAATTAAAGCTTAAGAAATATTTGGCCAAATTGTGAGGTTTTTGACAGCATATCTATTCAGCAGCGTTGTTAATTGGTTAGTGCAAGGGTTCCCAAAGTGTGCGCCTCGGCCCCTGTAGCCCTAGCATGGCCACCAGTAGAAATGCGAAAGTATAGACAAACTGTGGAGATAAACTTAAGGTGCCGTTCCGATCTTTTTTCGTTCCGAAAAATTCAATTAAAATGCCAGTTTATGACAGACTATAGTACTACTAAAAATTCAAATAATATCCTACTTTATGACATATATACTATAGTCTGTCATAAAGAGGCATTTTAATTGAATTTTTGTCGGTCGCGATTAGCCGCGGTAAAGATCGGAACGGCACCTAAAGTTTATGTCCACAGTTTGTCTATACTTTCGCATTTCTACTGTGGCCGTGCTAGGGCTACTGGTGCGCCGTAGAAAGTAAAGTATGGCGTCGAGAGTAGATCCTCCATAATTATCCGAAACCACAAATATGTATTAATATCATTAAAGATGAGTATCTATTTTGACTGTATCATTTTCAAATAGCTAGGGTAGGGCGCCGTGACATAATACAGTTACTGAACCGTTGGCTGAAAAAGATTGGGAACCCCTGGGTTAATGTTTTGACGTTAGCCAATCAAAAGTGATACTGAATAATGAATATATAGACAAACTCCTGTTCTATTCAAGGTATTAAAAAGCTGTGTCACCATTTTTAACGGTTAAAAGATTTGTCCGTTTTTAAGAAAAATTTATAAAAATATAATTAGTTTTTATATTCATATCATACTCCTACGGACTTTAAACAATGAAGGAATCAGGTGGATCATGGAAATCAACAATAATATACGGATTAAAATCTAGGTTGGGTATTCATTTATTTGTAAAATTTTGTATTCAATTTTTATTATAAATCTTGAACATATAAATATATTTTCAATAATATAATTAAAACAATTTTTTACGATCACTTTTTAACCTAAGATTTAAAAGGGCAGGTTGAAAATAAATTAAAAGAAGAAACGGTATTTTTGTACGGAACCTGTACAAAAATAGATTAGCTGTAGATTTTCGTCATACAATAAAAGGTTCAACATTTCAAGCCCTTTCATTTGGTATATGTCTCAAAGTGCTACATTGGTGGGTACGGTATGCCCCTCCTTCTTTGTTCAGTTGTGTTTGCTACCTAGGTTTGGAAAATAATTTCATATCTGAGAGCTGCTTCTAGTATGTCATAACTGTTTGTGAGGATCGCAAATAGTAACTGGAATTTGGTTTGCAGCACTTTGTCAATAATACTCTGAAACAGGGCCGGATTCACCATACTGTAGCACTGGTAGGTGGTAGCACGTCCTAAAGGCCCCATGTTTCCACGTCTGTTTGACCACGGTCCACTCCTGTCTCAAGGGCGTCAAAATAATATTATACATTTTTTCATATTTAGTAACAACAGCGATTTTACTATGTACTATCAGAGAAGTAGATTCCTAGGCAGGAAACGGACCTAAGTAATTTGGCTGCGTTAAGTCAAACCATCAGACCGATCACAGGCCACAGCTAACATTGAATTGACATATTAGGCCGACCAAATGACTAAGGGCCTGTCCACATATCCATATTATAAAAAAGTAATCCCAAAAATCCTTGTGGTCCAAAGGGCCTCGCGCCCCGCGCGGTGGCCCACATTGCCCACACCTTACGCCGCCTCTGTTCGTGTCACTTTCGTCCTAATATAAACCTTTAAAATTAAAAATAGATATTTGTAACAATAAAATATTAATAACAATAAAGACAGGAACGATAAAGTCCTAAGCCACATAGCGGGTCGTGACCTGTGATCCTCAGAGATCGGCAAAAATAAAATACCAATTAATAAAACGTAAACCTTATAACACTAACTTAGTCCTAAACAGATTGTTAAAACCCAACCTGGCGATTGCACTGGCTGGCATCTGGTAGATTCGACACAGAACGATATCCCTTTAACACCCTAGAAACTCCACCCAGCTTGAGTGACCCCTCTCCACCAAGCCAATGTCACAACATCTAAAGGGTGGAGCAGCATAAAATCTAAGGAAATCGAAAAATGTAGAATCTACTGGCCGCCACACCGTTCAAAACATTGATATTATAATTATGTTATTTATTATATTTATTTATTATATGTTTATATTATATTATATGTAATCTATTCTATTATATATATTTAAAAAAAAGTCCATGGCGTGATGGACTGCAATTAATTAAAATTAATAATATTATATCAAATATCCTTGGTGTGAAAAATATAAATAATAGAATAACAATAAAAGGATATGGGCGAACAGCCCATAGACGGCTCCACTTTCATAAATAAATAAAAAAACAATAAAATATTAGTTAGTTTGCACTTAAGGGGAGCTAGTTCAAGAAACGGACGATTTTCAAGATTTAAACGGGACACGAGACATAAAAATATAGTAATTTAAATTCTGAAAAAAATATATTATGTGTTAGTTATGGATTTAAAATATTGGAATTCTACATATTCCATTACATAATATCATGAACTTCACTCGATAGAAAAAAATCTCAAATTTACCTCTTCTTTTAACGAAATTGCCATACTATGTCCAAATTATTTGGAAGTTTTAGATAATTTTTGTACCGAATTAAAGACAAATAATATCGTTATTTTATACATCAATTAAATCGAGTCAAATAAACGATACTCGCTAGATATATTATTTGTCTTTAATTCAGTACAAAAATTATCTGAAAATTTCAAATAATTTGGACATAGTATGGCAATTTCGTTAAAAGAAGAGGTAACTTTGGGAATTTTTTCTATTGAGTGAAGTTCATGATATTGTGTAATGGAATATGAATTCCAATGTGTTAGATCCTTAACTAACACATATATTTTTTTCAGAATTTAAATTACTATATTTTTATGTCTCCTGTCCCGTTTAAGTCTTGAAAATCGTCCGTTTCTTGAACTAGCTCCCCTTAAAGCCTTAAGTATAGTGTCTTGCCGATTTCTAAAACAAAAAACGTGACGTGTTACGGAATCGTCCATAGATATTTATTATATCAGGTGAGAACAAAATCTTTTCAAATACAGACATTTGTTACCGGCAGCGAGAGAGACGTCGTAACACAGATATTGGAAGTATAAAAAGATGATTTATTACACTATCTACAGAGAACTCCAATTCCTTACCTATTCCTTAGATAAATTTCTTGCACGTTTTTATACACACGTAAGATTTTATAGACGACTAGATGTTCCGCGCGGCTTCGCCCGCGTAATTTAGGAATTTCACGGAAAGCGTTCATTTTTCCGCAAAAAATAGCCTACGTCCTTTCACGATTTTATTCTTTATGTTTTTGGCAATTATATGAAATTGCTTATTACCTCAAGGTTGTAAGCATTTTCATATAATTTTCCCCGTTTTTACCATATTTTTCTCTATTTATTCGCTCCTATTAGTCAATAGTGATAGCGTGATAAAATATAGCCTATAGCCTTCCTCGATACATGGGCTATCTAACACTGAAATAATTTTTCAAATCGGATCAGTAGTTCCTGAGATTAGCGCGTTCAAACAAACAAACTCTTCCGCTTTGTAATATAAAATATTACTTAGTATAGATAGTATAGATTCTGTCGGTATAAAATTTTTGAATTGAGCAACAGTTATAATATTATATTATAACATTTAGGAATCATAAAACGAGGAATTACTTTAAAATTTATCATAAAAGCCTAATTTCTAAAAGCTAGTACAGATTTAGCACAATTCCCTAAGCTTTAACATTTTCATTAGATGAGAAATGCTGACCTAACTAACCCATACTAAATTATTTGTCTGATGATATAATTTCCCGTTACAGCTATAGCCTTTATCATGACAATAACGTCATAAAGCTACTAGTTTAAATAAAAATAATGCATGTTATTAGCCGGAGTTGCAGGTGTGATTGGTATAGAATACCCGATATTGCAAGCCAAGCTTCATTTCTTTTACATAAGCTGTATAAAAAAAAGAGTAAATAATAATTAAATTGGAAATAAATATTTTATAGACAAAATTGTTGCCATATTATTTCTGACCTAAAATCCTATAAAGTAAATATGCTGAGTACTTTATAGCGAAAAAATTTAGAGAGTGAAAAAACTAGCGCCCTCATTTCTTATTGCCTCTTTTTGGCCAAGCTGTATACGCGTTATATTTTCCACTTACATCACCCCCCGGTGTGACGGTCCTCTCGGTGAAGTGTTGTGTGATGATCACTCTGTTCTCCAGCCCTCGCCGCTTCCTTTTCCTTCTGTCTAGACCTGAAAACAGAAGGAATGAAGGAAATTTTAACCATGCAGGTAGGTAGAACCTAAACCTACTATCAAAAATATTTTTAATTTACGTTTAAAGCTATGTCCTTTATAGGCGTATAAAATTTTAATAGTCCGGATAAGCTCTTCTACAATCGAATTAACATACATATTTTGACAGTGACAAAAGCGTAAACAGAAGCGTAAAAATATTATATTGGCGAATTTTGTATTGTATGTTTATTAAATAGCTGTTTTTAATAGAAGTCCGAATGTGAATTTTCATACTATTAATCTTAAAGACCTATTTATTACAAACAGATTTTTTTAACTTTATTCCAGTATAGTCCGTGCAATCCCGAAGACGCGCCCCACCACGTTTTTGGGTGAGCATCTTTCCTTTTGACCATGACGCTTTTTCTTAATTGGTCTATTTGTTGTAGTGTGCGCGTGCACTCATAGGTAATTGACTCTCAATTATTCTCTCAAACATTGGCGCAAGCTTGCACACATATACTTTAAACGATTAGGAGGAATAGTGGGGCGCACGTCTTCGTCTTCGTGGATTGCACGGACTATATCCTATGGCAACATTGTGCTTTTTTGCGTAAAAATGTTATTTTTTTTATAGAAGGCTTTATGAATATAAATCGTCAGAATTTTAAAGACCTAGTATATCTAGCTTTTAACCCTGCAGTGGTAGGAAAATGGTCTCATTCATATTTTTATCTATGGACGCTTCACACCACGTCAGTCTGGCCCCATGCTAAGTACCCGAAGGACGTGTGTTATAGACTGTATCAGACAACGGAAATACATTTAATACTTTTATACTATATAATACTTACATATTATTTAAGATTATATTATATGATACACATATTTAATACACAATATGCATGACCCAGAAACTTTAAAAACTTTTTGTTACGTCGACGGGATTCAAACCCACGACCTCCGGGTATCAAAGCGCTTATCCACTGAGCCACAGAGGTCGTATTATTTAGATTTCGTAGCTACCTGTTACATAACAGACTATCAATAGTACAAATAAAAACAACTTGACCTACATAAATGTAAAACAAGTTAATTAATAAATAATTCCCTGAGTGTACCAGTTGATTCGATCGCAGAAAGCTGTTAGAGTTAAAACGAATCGCCACCGGTCCTCATTAGCCCGCTCGTTATATCCGCCCCTGCCCGTGCCCCCCTAGCTACGCCCCTGGGGAATATAATTATACTGAGATTGCAATTTGCCCACGGAATAGCCATAACAGCTGCACCTATATCGGCTTTGGTTTGCTGATAATTTCCCATTTGATGGGACGGCTAAGTTACAAAATATATCTAGTTGAGAGCACGACTAACTTACAAAATATAGTTGAGACTTCAAAGTAAGTTCAAAGTTAGCCGTGCTCTTGAGAGCACGGCTAACTTTGAACTTACAAAATATAGTTGAAAGCACGCCTTACCTAGGTACAAAATATAGTTGAGAGCACGGCTAATCTACAAAATATAGTTGAAAGCACGGCTAACTTACAAAATATAGTTGAGAGCACGGCTAACTTACAAAATATAGTTGAGAGCACGGCTAACTTACAAAATATAGTTGAGAGCACGGCTAACTTACAAAATATAGTTGAGAGCACGGCTAACTTACAAAATATAGTTGAGAGCACGGCTAACTTACAAAATAATTTGTACTAGATGACGCCTGAAACTCTGTTGCGCCAAAATTCGTTTGTCGCACGGGAACAGTGAATTTTTTCCGGGATAAAATGTGTCCTAAGTCCTACCACTGAACTCAAAGTATCTCCAAACTAAATTTCAGCGAAATCGGTTTAGTGGTTTTTGCGTGAAGAGGTTACAGACAGCTACCCCCTCGCATTTATAATACTAGTAAGGATGACTTTAACGTAACGTTTGCGTAACGTTGCATGACGTTTCCGCAATTTTTTTTGTTATTGTGTATCGCCTCGTCTCACCTTGTATTGTCTCGTTTCAGTGTGGTCTAAACCTAAAAGTCAAAAATTGCTGTTTGTCAATTACATTACAATCATTAGCGGACCTACATAATTTGGTCGCGTTGTGTCAGGAGATAGAGTCGATTAGGAAAACTGTTCACATATCAATAATTTCTCTGATAGTACTCTATAACTTTCGTTTTGATGTCACAGGACGAAAAATTTAAGTAGGATCTAATTTTAAATTAAGAACACAAAAAACTCCAGTTAGCGACTTTAAAGACACTTTTAACTTTTACGTGAAGCGTCAAGAACTTTATGTCTAGCTGGATAGACGGGTTACATTATTCTAATTCAATGATCCAAATTCAGCACATGATTGTTGCTGGAATACTGGAAAACGGGCATTGGAATGCACAGCATCATTCCAGCAGCAATTTAGAGCTGGGTTGGATTACTGGAATGAAATAATGCAATCCAGTTATTACGAATGCACTATAATGCTCTAGAATGCACTGAATTGCATTCCAGTGCCCGATTAAATTATTCCAGTAGCACTGGATTGGAGTAATGTAAACCGGCCATAAGTTTAATAGCAAATTGGAATGATCATGCGTCATACGTTTATGGCGTCGTATCTCAAGGCAGGCGTCCTTTACGACATTCCGCAGCTCTTAAGTCTTCAAAAATTCACTTAACAAGTACACTTTATGACACTCTCAGGGTCCACAAAAAACCCATAAAAGTATACAAGCGATAAAACGGTTCCAGAAGTACACATTTTTAACGTAAGTTTGCTTTTTAGGAGGCTAAGGCAGGTTTTAGTGTCACGCGGACCGTCGGTACGGATCGCTCCGTATAAATGCATTACGCTCTAAGGAGCGTTTTAGAGTAATGCGGAGGGGTCCATACGGACCCGTCCGCATTACTCAACTTCATACAAATCGATTCTACGGAGCGACCCGTACCGACGGCCCGCGTGACACTAAAACCAGCCTAATACATATTGCACTTATACGGAGCGATCCGTACCGACGGCCCACGTGACACTAAAACCAGCCTAAAATCGACCGCATATAAATAAGAATATTTTCTTGTGTATTATGTACGCGACTGTATAGTAACCTATTTTCTGGTGAAAGCTTTTATATAAATTATTGACATAATAATTATAACACTGAACATCGTTACAAAGTTGATGCATTTCCATCAACTTTGTAACGATTTTTATATATAGCATATTTATGCTGTACTGTCCTTTACAAATAAGACATCCATACCGATATTATAAAATCGAAAGTGTGTCTGCCTGTCTGTCCGTCTGTTACCTCATCACGCCCAAACACTAAACTGATTTTGCTGAAATTTGGTTACTTTAGTCCCGGGAAAGGATTTAGGATCGGCGGGCGTCGTCTAGTATTAAAATAATAATAATAATTTGTGTACTTTAAAGAGAAAGCGAAGACGCATAATAATTATTGTGAATGAAGAACAACCACTGTAGCCCGAAAATTACCCAGCTAGATCTGAAATTCATTTAAATAACAATGAAACCATGCGTTTATTTTTAACAATATACTTTTATGTACGTTTTTTCAGTATAATTTTTGTCCAATAAAGGATATGTACGCAAGATTTGATCCACTATGAAATATTTCACTTCGTTCATTTTCCAAATTGGAAAAAAACTCAATAATAGAGATTTCTAGGAACATCGACTTTTCCACAAAAATATGATCGAAGCTGAACAACGAACGGGACTTAGGGATTTCACAGCGATGAAAAACGTGATGTTTTTCGCGACAACAGTACGCTGATTCTAGTAATTTAATGCGACAATAATACATGCACGATCCAGCGACCAAAGCGACTGCGAAGCGGGAGCGTCTGCAACGCGGGACGTTCGCGTCGGCAGAGCGGGAATAATCTACGGTTTCGCACCGTAGTTGTTAAGGCCGTCCCCCGAGCAAACGACCTTGGCCATACATTTGCCGCGTTGCTGAGATCGCACCTAAACCCTATTTTTTTACTTATCTTAGTTCAAAATTGTCCTAAAAAAATTTAAAACGGGGAATATGTCGACGGGTCCCAAGAACAAAATCTTATGGAATAAAAATAAGACGAAATGTATTTTATTGCGTTTTTGGATTCTACATACTAAAATCTATATGGCACTATATTTTTTTTATTTTATATCCCTTTACTTATTGGAATAATCAATCGAACACTATCTTATTAGAAATATATACCCACGAACAAACATGTAATGACATGTAGACGCTTGTTCTTTGCAACTCGCACCGCGCGCGCAGCGTCACAACGTCATTCGCATGTTTGTTCTCGTCAAAGTCAAATATTTTAGCGAGCTCCCGAAAAAAAAAACAAAATTTTAGTTTAAATTCACAATTTAAGTTTATAATATACAGTTTTAGTGTGTAGTATAATAATGTCGGGCTTATCAAAAAAAAGAATACTCAATTTAGCTCTGCATGTAAATGAAAATAGCGGCAGTCTTCCTAGAAGTTGTAATAAAGACGATGACACCTCTAGAAAAGGTGAGTAATAGTTGAGTTTTTTACATAATGCACTTTAACATTGCTTAAAGTTGTTATATTTTAAAATTAGTAATAGTTAATCAAAATTACACGCAAAATCATTACTTTTTGACGTTTGTGCGTATACGATATTGTTCTATAAAATATGAATAAGTCCATCAGTAACTTATAAATAATTCATGTAAAACCTATTTTACTTTTATATTCATAGACTATACAATGAGACTGTTATTAGACATATTTATTTTGTAGCTTATTATTTTAACATAAGTCTCTGTTCGGTCTAAAATCAATTTCAAGTCATCTATCACATGAGCATATGTGATTTTGTTCTACAAATTATTAATAAAAAAATAAGTCGTATATAAATAAACAATTTTGTTCTTTGTAAACTATTTTAACATGCGTGTTTGTTTTATACAAAAGTATATTTTTTTTAAAATAAAATAGTACCATTTTTTTGTAAGTAATAAGATTTTTTTTTAGTTATATATACTACCATAACATACATAGGCTGCTATTTATGTATCCGGAACTGGCCACTTACAAGAACAATATTTAAAAAGTAATTACAACATTTGAAAATAGAACTCTTTGGTTGAAGAATACATTTTGTTTCATGTGACTGTCAATTATTTTTCCATTGTGGCGTCATTTTGAAAATTGCGTGTCTTCATTTGCCATGGATTTAACGCGTGAACATTTTCGTGCAATGATTTACTACGATTTTCGGCGTGGGCTAAATCAACTTTGGCTTTATTCAACTCACCGCAACTTTTGGAGATGAAGCACCATCAAAAACCACTGTTTATCACTGGTACAGTGAGTTTAATCGTGGGCGGTCTATGCTCACGGATGAAAATAAAGAAGGTTGCCCAAAAACAGCTGTTGTCCCACAAAATATAGATGCTGTGCGGGAACTAATAATGCGTGATCGTCATGTTACATATCGCGAGATAGAGGCGTCCTTAGGCATAAGTATGACGAGCATACATAAGATATTACACGAACATTTGGCTGTAAAAAAATATGTTTGCGTTGGATTCCGCACAAGTTGACAATCGATCAAAAACGGGCTCGTGTCGATTGGTGCAAAAAAATGATAAAAAAATACAACCGTGGTACGTCAAAAGCCGTTATAATATCTACACAGGTGATGAATCTTGGATCTATGGATATGACCCCGAAACTAAACAACAGTCAACGGTGTGGGTGTTCCAAGATGAGCCGAAACCAACAAAAGTTACTCGTGCAAAAAGTACTTTGAAGCAAATGGTCGCCTGTTTTTTTGGAATTAATGGACATGTGGCTACAGTGCCATTAGAGAATCGTAAAACGGTTAATTCTGAATGGTATACGACCATTTGTTTACCAGAAGTCTTTGAAGAAATAAGAAAGGACAACCGACAACGCAGAATCATATTACATCACGACAATGCTAGCTGTCACACCTCAGCTGAAACAACTCAGTTTTTGGAGGGTCAAAAGATCGAATTGACTGGTCATCCGCCGTACAGCCCTGATTTGGCACCTAACGATTTCTTTTTATTTCCATACGCGAAGAACAAATTACGTGGTCAACGTTTTTCGAGCCGCGAAGAGGCTGTTGATGCGTTCAAAATGCACGTTTTGGAGATACCTCAATCAGAATGGAAAAAGTGCTATGAAAATTGGTTGCAGCGTATGCAAAAGTGTGTCGATCATCGCGGCGAATATTTTGAAAAGCAATAAAACCATATTAAATGATATATGTTTGTTTCTTTTTTTAATTCCGGATACATAAATAGTAGCCCTCGTATACCTTCTATTCTATTATATATCATAACATATAACTGGATGCCAACGCTACACCAACATCAGCTCTCCTGTGCCACGGAGCCGAGAATATTGATGTCGATATGGCAGAAGTTTAGCATGATGTTTTGATGAAAATAATGAAAGTGATAGTTTAAGAGAAAAATCAGATCCTCATATGCACAACCTAGATACCTGTCATGATACCTGCGATCAAATTGCTTCACCGCATATGTATTTGCCACCAGCACCACCTACAGATGAAGTATTTACTCCATTGAACATTGAGGTAACCTCCAGCTTTAATAACTCACCAGCAATATATATATTGAAGAGTTTGAAGAACCTGCGATTTCGAATCATCTCATAATAATTATGGTATTAGGCCCACCACACATTCCCAGTGTCAACAGGATCGGGCCAGGATCAACAGTAGTAACCAACCACGAAAACCCTTTGATATGATCTCAGGGATGCCCGAGGGATAAGCTAAATCTGTCTTGAGACCCGCAGCGAAATTAATCAGAAGAAAAGTAGGAGATAAGGTCCACCACACATTCACATAATATGGTATTATAGCTACACTTATGCCTTCCCCAGTTAATGTACACAAAAAATGTAATGATCCTTTTTGTGCCGATCTTAGTGGTTGGATTGATTCAGTCCAATCCCTAAATAATAGCACATCAAACTTAACGCCTGAAACTGCCCCGAAGCGAAAGTCAAAGAAACGTTTGGTACGTAGACAAGACTGGTCAAACGCGAAACGAAAGACCCTGAAAAATCTTGGAAAGAGTTACGTTTCAAAAAGAGTTAAGTAGGTAGATTTGTAAGTGACAGAATGATGGGAAAACCGTGTAGTTATGTGTAGTTATAAGTGTGGAGACAAAATGACAGAAGAACCATAGACTTGAATGTTTTAATCGATTTTAGAAGCTAGGAAATAGATACTGCAGTACCTGTATTAGGAAATGCTTATTCGTCACTATTGAAGCTAACAAAAATAAAGATTTAATAAGTATCTGCGATTCTGGCGTCATAAATTCAAGCAATGCAATGCCAAATGTCTGGTACATAATTCGAATAAAAACCGATTTGATTTAAATTTATTTCTTTAACTACCAGCAGGCGTAGCATGGTCACCATAGAAACGGTTTCTTTCTACGGAAGAATAGACAAAGTGACAGTAAGACACTGGAAATCCGCCATTTTGTCGATAAAATCTGTCAGTTTGTCGATTCTTTTTCATATCTACTGTTGTTATGGTAGCCCTGCAGGTGAAAATAAGAGTAAAATTTATTTCTGTTAAAGATTTAGCTTACTATTTTTGTAAGAATTACTTTTTCTATAGGTGCACTTACCAAAATAAATACAGCTTATTATTACTTACACGTTTTTATAATAGTTACGACTGAATTTTAGAACCTATGTAACATACACGTTGACATTGGTGTTAATTCATAAACAAGGTTAAAAACTATTTTTTAATATTATTTTTGAGATAAAATTGTTCTGAATTTATTTATTTAACTAAAGTTTTGATAATTACATTGTTACTTTCAATATCAATTCGAACATTAGGGCTTAATTATATTTTAAGACATGAAACCGAAACATCAATTCCCTAAAACAAAGTCTTAAATAAAGATATATACTAGATTGTTCCAAAGAACAACGTCGTATATTAAGATATGTACTAGATCGTTCCGGAAAACAAAACCTTATTGTATTATAAGAATTCATTTTATTCGAAAAAAACAATTTAAATCCATTAACAATTATAAAAGTAAAGGAAATAAGATCTTCAATAGCTTTTGCTAATTTTTTTCTCAAAAAAAATATATTTGCTTCGACAATTTATAATTATATTTACAAAGAACTTGAAAACCTCATACCGTAAACCGATATTTTCGTAGATACGATTTTGTTCTTGGGACCCGTCGATGTAGTTTATGATATTGTCGATCTATTGGCGTGAGTTTCAAATAAAAGTAATTTGTAAATCCTAAGGAGATGCTAAATGTATGCTTGAATTTTGATAAATTGGTTTTACTTTGGAAGCTGATATCATGAGTATAATCATATAATAAACAAAAGTAGAAAATTTTAAACGGGGAAAGGAATGTTGATATACTGAAGATTATTGCTGTATTTTTATTATAACTTTGTAGCTTTCAAATTATGAGTTTATAAGGCTTGAAATACGGTTAATTATGGTATCTCCGTAAGGAACGCCCTTAAACTAATATATTGCATTCTGTGACCGTAGTCACGCAGGTGTGCACACTTTCGAGTTGCAGACGCTCTCGTCCCGCGTCCCGCGTTTCTGACGCGTAGGTTTGGCCGAAGCCTTCAGGTTTTAATTTCTTTGTAAGGCTAACAAATATATAAGGGCTTCAATCCCCTAAAAACTTTACTGAAACCAAGGCTATTTTTTCTATCTTTGAAATTTGCTTACTTCAACAGTCAGTTTAATACTTTTCTGCTGTTGCTGACTACATCCAGCAATGTACGATTCAATAATATTAATGTTGCATTAAATCAATACAATAGGGGTATACTTATCGCTTGGAATAATTCAAATGAGGTTATATCGATTACTGAGAAAATAATTTGAATCCAGTTGTTATTTTAGGTCGGGTGTTGGTTTAGGATATGATTTGATTTCGTTGTCAAATCAAGATTGAAAATTATCATAACATTCTCGAAATAATATAAGGCTGTTGCGAAAACATTGAGATGAGCTAATTTAAGAATGTTTCTTTTATAATAACGTCCTTCCTAAAATGCATCTAATATATTGACATTTAAAAACAAATTTCATACAATTATTATTATATAGTAAAACTTTAAAGATTCACAATAGCTTTTAATGCTATTTCATTTAACGTTAATAATAGTGTCTTAAAATGAGAGGGGATGTAAATATCGGAATATAATATTATTTACAAACTGTTTTATGCGCATTAAAACTACATACCTAATTATCTCTTAAATAAAGATATAGTTGTGTAAATATAACAGCTTATTACTTTATGTAGAGAATTAAATATTTTTTAAAGTTGATCATGAAAAAGAAAAACAAAAGTTGCGTAATCTGATCTCCCCTTTTTTTTACATGGGAAAATGCTTTGCGCATCCCCGGCGGTTGGGGACATCGGCCGGGGTATGTGGGACTCTCCGAGGAACTATCCACTAAAACCCTATGGTGCTCCACTCCCCGCCTAGGCACAGTCACGGGCGCGAAAATTATCGGAACAAAATTACGTGTAATAAATCAAGTTTTTTGCCCGAATAAAATATCATTTTCCCATACATCAAGCAGGATAACATCTAAGACTAAGCGGAAATTGCGTGGGTGGTTTGATGGTGTTTTGTTTCTCATACATTTCGCCAGTCACAGTCGGTCAAAACCAATAAACAACGGTGATAAATAATCTGTTCGTGACACCGGGTTTGTGGAGAGGCCTTAACTTGGCGGCGCGATTGAATGCGCCCGCCCTCACACCGAACTGTAACGTTCGTAGTTACTAATCTAAATTAGTCACGAACCCATACTAATATTATAAATGCAAAAGTGTTTCTGACTGTCTGTTAACTCTTTACGGCCAAGCCTGTGAACGGATTTTGCTGAGGCATGGAGATACTTTGAGTCCCGGGAATGAACATAGGATTTTTATCCCGGAAAAATGTACGGTTCCCGCGCGATAAACGTATTTTGGCGCAATGAAGTTGCGGGCGTCATTTAGTAACATCTATCTCTTTTTTTGGTAGAAACCAAATAAAAAAAAAGAGTACTGCGGACCATCGCAGGTTGGTCAAGTTATAGTCACTAGTAATAGGTGTCAAGGTACAGGAGAAAAAATTAGAGACGTTGTGTAACGTCACAAATGAATGTGCATAATGGATAGAGCTATACAGGCATTACAAAAAGGGTCTCACTTTTTTTGACAGCAATCTGCACTAATTTCTGGTTCCTAATAGGGTAATCGAATCCACGACCTCGCGGTGTCTTGATACGGAGGGTCAAGTATGATATCCCTAAAAGCTACACCACAAGCTACAGGACTACGAAAGCTTATCAGAATTTTAGTTTAGGGTGAAGCCAAACGAGCGTAAATATCTTTTCATACTTGAAATTATGACTCACAAATTACGGTCGTGTGAATCAAACGGGACTTTTGTATGAAACTGAATGCAGCAGAATTCTGCCGAACCGAAATTTTGCGACTCACAACTCACAAATTACGCTCGTTTGGCTACTAACGTATATTTCGGAGTAAGTGCTACGAACTAATCCTACTCAAATAGATAGTATTGATTATAAATATTTCGGTGTGAGACGATATTCGTCAGCTCTTTTGTGGTTGGCGTTCCCGGGGCGCTCCGGCTTATGTTTATTGCGGGGCGGCCGCTGTCGTGATTTATTGTAAATCGACTCAAATTTGCCTCAGCGTGATTTTACATAAATCTTTTACGAAGCGATTTTTCTTTCATATCACAAACATAACATCTGGCGGAGATTTTCGGTAATTGCTTCGGAGGCGAAATTGTTTTATATCTTTTGTTGACATAATAATATATACTATGCTAACTACCTCTGAAAACTTAGTTTTTCATGGAAATACCTGTTACTATGTTACAGACAATGCACCATCAGGGAAATTAATACATAGGCTGATGGTGCACTCACGTTTTTCTGTCGGGTTACGTCAAGTAAATGCTCGCGATAAAAAGTCGTGATGTGAAATATCATATCACGGCTTTTTAATACACATAATAATGTGGGACGGGCTCGACATAACCTGGCCAAATTACGTACGTATACGGGGTATACCACGCATTCGAGTACAAATTTATTGAAACTATAAAACGTGTTAATTGTATTGGAGTAAGTTTGGTGTAATAGTGACCACAGCAACTGTTGATACCAATGACACACAAAATGGTGGCAGAAGGATAGACAAGCAACAAAATGTCAGTAGCAGACTTTTTACCCTTTGGGTACGCAACCCTTAAAACACGTATGTTAGCTTTTAGTGCAAACGTTGGCTGTGCGGTTGTGTGCAAATTTGCTCAACAGATTCAGTTGCTAGTTTACTTTATCGCTAAGATACACCAAGCGATGTATTGACAAAAGGTAGATATAAAACGGTATAATGTTCTCTACAACTTTTTATATTGATCTTTTTCCTGATCGATGTTTTTGATATATTCGATATAATTATTTTAGGTATATTTACAAAACATATGAGCTACCCTTATAATTTCTAAACGGTTAAATATAATTATAAAGCTTATACAATTTATTAACAAAAAGATGCATTGGCTGACTGATGTGATAATTTTTGTTAAAGCAAATTTTTGTTAAAATTATACAATAATTAGTATTCACCAATTATAGCTTTGTTTGATTAAAACATGGTTTGAATTATTATTAAGCTTGTATCAAATAAAGAATAAAAAACATATTCGAATCTGGGGGCACGGTAGTGCCCCAGCCAAGCTTTTTAGCAAAGGCACGGCCGTACCATACTTTTCTCGACGCGGTTCGCAGCTATTTCACACCCCCTTTATCTTCGATGTTAACAAAGCTAGGGATTCAGAATTTCGGCCACTAGGAGCAAGTATTAAAACTAGCTTAACCTCCAAATTATATGAAATTTCGATAAATAGTTTAATAGTTACGGATGGTCAAAGTTACTACATTTTGTCACTCACTGACATATAGATCATCAAAATTCTAAGGTACTTCTAGCAGACTAAGAACCTTGAAATTTGGTACCCGGATAGGTCTTTATTTACAATGAAAGGAAAAATTATGAAACCGGCTAAGTGCGAGTCGGACTGGCGTACATAGGGTTCCGTACCGTAAATTTGTATGGGAGCCCCTATTAATAAATAAGTATATTTAATTTTTATTATTAATTATTAAAGTTAATATACAGCTGAGTATTTTCTGAAATTTTCAAAAACCTTTCTGTTACCATTATGGATATAGAGCAAAATAGGGGAAAAATCGTGTTAGTTGTATGAGGCCCCCTATTAATAATTTATTTTATTTGAATTGGACTAATGGCTTTTATAACGATACCAGAAATACATAATATGTGAAAATTGCAACTACCTAGCTATGGCGGTTCTCAAGATCCAGCCTGGTGACATAAGGATGGACGACGGACAGACAGCGAAGACTTATTATTTATTGATAATAGGGTCCCGTTTTCATCCTTTGGGCAGGGAAACCGAAAAACTGAAAAATAATATACATAATAATAATATATTATAGTAGTTTATTAAGTAAAAGAAAATATTTTTATGTTTGTAATTTTGCAAGAACAGTATGAGTTTCGACTGCATATTTGTTATAATGAAATGGTATTGATTAAATAAAAAATAGTATTAACAACGTTAACAATGAAACAATAATTAAATTCGATTAAAATATAAATGCAATCAATACTGAGATATACACTCCTTACTTGCTCGATATAATATACTCGTAATATGGGAGTTTTAAGTTATCACATGAAATAAGGTGTGCTCCTTTTCTGCGAGGAACGTTGACGCTTACATCAGTGCTGCTATGTATTCAACGCTATGCTAAAAATGACCACCTTCATGTATTAAAGCTTAAAAGTCAATTAAAATATATGAATAATGATTTCTTAAGTTTTTGCGAGTACCACTCATGATATTATAAGTTTAAACACTTACGGATTTTGTCGCGGAGCACTTTTATTAATCCCGATGTTTCGGCTGCTTTACAGCGGCCGTGGTCACGGGTGAACTGAGGTGACAGGTGTTCAATTTCTTGAAGTTCTTTAACTACCCGAAGACCACCCGTGACCACGCCCGCTGTAAAGCAGCTGAAACGTCGGGATTAATAAAAGTGCTCCGCAACAAAATCCGTAAGTGTTTAAACTTATAATATCAAAATATATGTATATTAATAATCGACTCAGAACTAACGAAGCCTCAAAAAAGAAGATAGAGAATGAGAACCAAGCTAAGTACAGAAAAGTTATAACGTGACCTGAAAAGAAAAGAAACAAAAACCTTAAAAAAAGAAATGAAATCCCACCAAAACATGAAATGTAAAAGGAGATAGCTGTAATACTTCTGTCGTAAAAAGTTTTCAGATCACATTCAAGCCAAGCCTTCAACTTATTTTGTAATTTAAATCAACATTTAGTAAATGTGTCAATAGATTTCTTTATTTTATAATGATTATAGTGGCTTGGCAATGAGCACAAGAGAAACAAATTTAATATAAAACTGCATAATATTTGAAGGAGTTCATACTTACACAGACGGCAAGCATAAAGTGTTTTAGTATGTAACGACGCATGTGGCCGATGGTACCCAATATATTATATTATTTCTCTAATGCTCATTGCCAATCCACTATAATCATTATAAAATAAAGAAATCTATTGATACATTTACTAAATATTTATTTAAATTACAAAATAAGTTGAAGGCTTGGCTTGAATGTGATCTGAAAACTTTTTACGACAGAAGTATTACAGCTATGCAATATTTTGCTTGGCTCCTTTTACATTTCATGTTTTGGTGGGATATAAAATTACCTTTCCATGCTGATATCCCTGGATCGATGTTATAAAGTTCTGTCTCATTGAATGACGAGCACCTAAAACAAAATAACAATAATTACTTATATCGAACTATGTTATTACTTTGTTTTTATTTAATATGTAATTTTGAGACAAACTGAACAATAATTATATTTTTATACATATTTTCTGTGAATGAAATGAAATTTAGTGCTAAAGGTTTCATTGTTATCGTTTAATTTCCATTCTGCCTATAGTTATAATGACAAGCCACTTATAAGTATTACTGTTAAGGTATCTTGATTAAAAAAAAAAAAAAAAAAACTTTAAGAACATTAATGTCTAAACGGCGAATCGAGGCAGAAAACTACATCAAAAATGTCAAAGTATTAAATTCTGTGCCTCGTTATTTTGATGGATTTGTATTCAACTGCTATGAGTTTACTCAGTCTGAGCTATTAATATAATATAGTATTCAAAGCAAGAGCAGACGGGCTAATCGCTTTCAATCGGAACACGTTGATAGCACAAACGATTCCCCTGGGCTTCGAGCACAAAGCTACGAGCAATAGCAGGGCAAGTGATCAATACGGTAAAATATCTCGTTAAGCGTAAAGGTAACTTCTCGATCTGAGATTCGGTATTTATATTCCATGAAATACTTACTTTATGTGTCTAAACATACTAGGTCGAAAAAACGCGGTCGAAGTTCGACATGATTACGCCTACGCCTACGATATAATGCGATGTAATTTCGGCACGGTGTGTCATCCGCAATAATACATTGCAGGCGTAATCATGCCGAACTTCAGCCGTGTCTTTTCGACCTAGTGTGTTAAGACACTAAGGGCAAACTATCGCTGATATCCTTTTATTATTAGCGCCTTGATTTTTGTTTGAAAATATTTATAATGCCAATAATAGGATTGTCTGTAGTACAAAACTATTAAAATTCCAGTATTTGGGTGTAATACCCTATATATTAAAGAAATACCCTATATATTAATTGAAAAAGAAATTGTTCAGATAAAATTTATTGCAGCATCGGAACGGTTTTGAGATTTAGATTTTTCGTTGCGTAGAAAACTTTAAACGTAACGAAAATATTATGTTTAATATACAATAACGTTATACCTTATAAATAATAATAATGTAAGGGTCTACACAGACGGACCGCATTTCAACTGCAATCCAACCGCAAATTGCAGTTCAAGTGCAGTTTGAATGCAGTTGACACGACTGCAATACGACTGCAATAGAACTGCAAACCAAACGCGCAGTCGGATTGCAGCTCAGTTGCAGTTGGCGTGCAGTCGTGTGAATTGCATTCAAACTGCACTTGAACTGCAATTTGCGGTTGGATTGCAGTTGAAATGCACAGGTCCGTCTGTGTAGACCCTAAGGGGGTGAACATTTATTGTAATCTTTACAAAAACTGAGGCGGCCAAGTTTTGCTATTGCTTTGAGGCAAAATTTTTAAAACGGGCAATGGGCATATTTTAATATCTCTTCGTTTCCTCATGACAACACGATTATTATCGATTTCTTTATTAATTAACAACTAATTTAACAACTTTTGTACATCTTTCTGCAAATAAAAATTATTATTATTATTAATTTCTACAGGGTGTAACAAAACAAAGTGTAATTTAGGGTGTGTATGTGTTTCTTGTAGAGAGTTCACTGTGAAAGTAGCAGCGCTGAAAGAGCATAATTTTTTTGGCGATTTGTATGGGCAAGCGTCCCAGCGTCAGGAGTTTTCCCATACAAAAGTGAAAAATAATATTTGATCTTTCAGCGCTGCTACTTTTACAGTGAACTCTATACACGGGGCTCATACACAGTACACACCCTAAAGTATTATCACTTATTTTTGTTACACACTGTATTGTGTATGGCAACGTTCAAAGAAAATTTCCGCTGATCTTCAACGCCCACTTAAGTTATTCATGAAATTAAAACTTCTCCACGCAGAAGCGTTAGATAACGAATTCGCTTATTTAATTTTTCCCAAAAATAATATTGCCCGATGTTCGGAAATTTCTGAAAAACTCTTGGAAGTTAATATTGTGTATATTTTATGACTTTCAGCAACATTTCCAAGTGTGTTATGAGAAGAAAATTATAAGTAAATTATTTTATAGTTCTTTTAGAAGTTAAGTTTTTATTATCTCAACAAAGTTGTCTACTTCTTCTGAATTATAAATGTGAAAAAATCTGAAGGTTGGAAATTATAATATAAGGTTGTTTTAGCACGTGTTCTTTATTTTGTTTTAGTGTTATTGTGGCGCTTGGAAAATTGTCATAGTAACCTTACTTTGAGTCCGCCTGGACGCAAAGTAGCTATCACATTGAAGAACACTGAAATTAGTTGTCATAACGGCACCATGCAAATAAGACTTGGATCTTAACAGAAGTGTGAAACAGTTACTTCTGAAGTGAAGATGGCACCATTAATAATGGTTCTGACCAATCACTAGAAATGCCTACTTTTTAAAAGAAATAGAGATGTAGTTCGGTCGACTTGTAAACAATAATATGGATCTTAAGTAAGTTCTCTGGTACAAAAAGTCGATCTGAAAGCCTATGAGTTGTTAGTAACAAATTGTTATTATCAAATTGTCGCAAAGTATAATTTTCTGCAAACACAACACTAAAATCTTACTTCAACATAAGGCAGACTGCAGAAGCTACTAAAACTATGATATATCAGTGACAGTTTTATGATTTAAACAGACGTATGGCCTCCAAAAATATAACGAAACTCGCGCGGAGACAAGATGAATTATTCATACATCTCATACGTTTTTAAGCCGCTGCCTCAAACACAGGCGCAGCGGAAAGCGGCGCAGTGGCGAGAGTGGTAGCGGGTAGGCTGTCATCGATTTATTTTTAGACACTTAATACGATTCACGTAATTTAAATATCGTTTCTCCTTCAAAATACACCGAGACATGGCGCAGACGAACCAAATGGCAAAAGTATCATACCTATTTCACAAAGTTTTTTGAAATCTTCGTTCGTATTCTCGATAACTATACTACCGCTACCGCACCGCCACGCTTATCGCTGTATTCGAGGCCCCGGCCTCTTACACTCTCGTACATCTTACGTGTGATGCCACCTGGAGCTATGAAGTCGAAATTTACATAATTTAAGCAGAACAAACTCCTCAGGGTAGAATTTCAATGATAAGATTGTTGACTCATGATTTGTTAATTAAATTAGTGGTCTTAGCGACTGTCGCGGTAAATGCTGTGACAACATGCATTTTGTATTGATGAATGTAGAGTAAAGCTTTCAGAAATGCAACAGGCGAAAAGTGTATTCAGTTGTTGTCGAAGAAAAAAAATCGTCTATTACAATTTTTGCTTATTGTATTGTTGTCAGGTACAAAGTCACCCTGCTGAGCGACAGATTGTTATCATATTACTTTGATATTATGTACTTTCAATATAAGGATAATCTTTCTTGTCATGAACAATCAAGCGATCAGCCACTGTTGTCTTCACCATACCTAAAAGTAATAATATAATATAATATTAAGTAAGCAACGTGAGAATCGAACTCACAACCTCTGATCAAGAACAGAGCTCAAAATCACAAGACTTATCGCAGGTTATGTGTTATGGTACTTAACCTACTTAATATTTTATAACATACAAAAACATAGGAAAAACTTTACTCCTATTGTAACAAAAACGTGTGCGCCCACAGCAAATTGGAAACACATAAGAAAAGAAAACAAACATATCCGAGAAACAATTTATTTGTGTTCTATCACGTAGACGTAGAGCTCACCGAGACAAATATAGTGCTTTGTTGTTTGTCTTAGACTTAGTACTTTAGCATATTGTGCAGATTGTTATCGCATTGTCTTAAAGTTGGGTCATCAAGAAATAATTAGTTAAATTATTTCCAAGTTTTTGTCCCGTATAAGATACAGGCTAAATATACTATAACTATATTGTTTTTTATTCGTATCATCTGAACAAGCACCACAAAATTGTCTGTAGATAATATAATTTTTAGCCGGCTTCCAAAGAGTAAAGTAATCATTTCACATTTTACCTATGAATAATCCTTTTTTTGCCTCACCGTCGTAACGAGGTAATTTGTTTTAGTTTTTTTTTTTCAACTACATACAATACATATTATTATAATGAATTTTATATACTGCTTTGCTTTTTACAAAATACTTATGAAAGTAAACTTTATCAAAAAAAGTTAACTAATCTATGATATTTGATATATTTTTATAAACGAATACATGATAACGTTAGTGCCGATCTAATATAGATTATAATAATAAATTAATAGCGTTTTGATCCTCTTACGCTCTCCAATATGTATAATATTGTGCATAATATTAATCTGTGCTCTTATATTCACTTTGTCAGCCAATTTCAGAGCGTATTTCGTTAAAATACATTAATTTTTTAATAACTGTTCTTGCCTACACAAAAGTGACGGTTTTTTACAAACATTTTTATAAAAAGACTTTGTACTCGTACTATATTATATTACACACGATATCTCTCAAGTCTTCAGTATTTTTGAAACCTATTCGTTGCAGACAAACTTTTTTTTTTGATAATATTATACATTACTTAAGATTTTGCTAGCTTTACGCGTAAAAGAAATCTTAAGATGTGAAGTGCAGACGCGCCAAGTATCAACTCTAATTTGTGTCCAAGCGTTATTTACACTTTAAATTCTAAATAAGCTTTCAGTCTAAGAACACTTTTATTTTAATTTTTTACTTCATAAAATATCGTACCGTCAGTATAGTTTTGTGGTAATAGAACCAGCAACATTCTGAAATCGCTTTTAGAATTAAATATCGAAAGCATAATAATTTGTGAATAACATTATGGTTGGTACATGTGTTGCCTTTTAAACAAAACTTGTACATTAGTCTTGAAACTGGCAAGACAATATTTTTGTTATAAAGCTGCACGCTGAAAGCTTATAAAACTTACACTACACTTGAATATGTTATCACTCGGTACTCTAATATTAATAGCTGTTTTATTTCAAGCTGTAACATCTGTTTACGACAGATTGTCGAGCGAAGTCACGTGCGGCAACTAGCGGCGCAATAAAACTGCTTTTCACGGGTCGCGTCTCAATTTATTGGATTTTTTATATTCCCGACGTTTCGTTCGATTTCGGCACGCATAAAATAGCGAACCTTTCTACCGAAATGTCATTAAAATCTGATTTACATCCTGTAGATTTTTTCCAATTAAAATTTAAATGAACGAAACGTTGACGAAATCTAATAAAATGTAAAAGGCCAGTCGTCGAAATACTTGTCTGTATTTAAATCCGTATCGTTTCTTAATATTTTATACGTCAGTATTTACGCTTAGACGTATCAACATGGTGTAGAATATATTATGACATAGCTACGGCGTAGTAGTGTGATACAGTAGATTGTAGAATATACTACACTATACCGGCGGCGTAATAACAGGGCTATCGTGTAGAATATATACTACGGCGTAGCTGTGGGGCTACGGTGTAGAATATACTACGGCGTAGCTGTAGAATATGTTACGACGTAGGTGTGGGGCTACGGTGTAGAATATACTACGGCGTAGCTGTGGGGCAACGGCGTAGAATATACTACGGCGTAGCTGTAGAATATGTTACGGCGTAGGTGTAGGGCTACGGTGTAGAATATACCACGGCGTAGCTGTGGGGCAATGGCGTAGAATATACTACGGCGTAGCTATAGAATATGTAACGGCGTAGGTGTGGGGCTACGGTGCGGAATATACTACGGCGTAGCTACAGAGTAACGAGGCGCGGCGGGGCGCGGCATACCCATATTACAGCTACGTGTGTAGACTTCTATACCTGCTACTACGGCGCAGTAGCAGGGCTACTGTTTAAAAATATGTGATCATATTATTTGGTAGGTATCTTATGTTGTGTGAATGTTTTTAAGTTCGCAACATAATATGACAGCTGTTTGCCATGACAAAGACCCTCGTGCTTATGTTAAATAGCATGGCAGGCGGTAGGTAGAAAAGTATCAGAAAATTCTTATTGACAGGTTTTGAAAACACTAGTCCATCAGACGGTGTTATAGAAGGCCTGCAGTCTAGCGGCAAATAAAATACAAAAAAAGCAACAAAAGTTAATAATAATAATTTAACATTTAACACGAAGCCACGAGGCGAACGCAAGAGATGGCTCAACGAAGCGTGAATTCAAGAGATACGTTATACGATGGATGCTACATAATTATTCACATTTTTAAACTTTAATTATGTGAACAATTACTTTTAAGCCGAGTTGGTGAGATTATGTTTTAAAATTTAAAAATGTGAAATATGTTAAAAACAATTTAGTATTTTAAATTTTTTATTTAACTGGTTTCATGTTACTTAATGTTTAGTGACAGTATAATATAATGTGAGTAGAATAATATTATAGTGGGGTAGATGTTTTGATGTAAGACATAAATAAAATACGAATATATAAATGTCTACTAGCATTAAACACTACGAATGCTTTTGTGTAGAATGTCCCCACTTTTGTTAGAACTAGGATAAACGTGATTATGTTTTAACAAGATTTTATATTTTTTTTTAATTAAAAAAATTTATGATTTTCTTTTTCTTTCACATTAATCTAATGTTTCACTTTTGTTAGAACTAGGATAAACGTGATTATGTTTTAACAAGATTTTATATTTTTTTTAGTTAAAAAAATTTATGATTTTCTTTTTCTTTCACATTAATCTAATGTTTTATCAAAATGTTCCTAAACTTCGGTTATCGGTCAAAATAGAGTTTGATAAAAACTTGTAGTATCTACAAGGACCTGTAAAAATGAGCAGCGTAAAATTTGTTAGCATGTGGAAAACACAAGGAGCGATTATTCCAATAAAGTCATAAAACACAGGAACTGGGAAGAAATCATCGAGATTTTTTGTGAAGCAGGTGATTCCGAAGAAAAGAAAAAACTTTAGGTAGTAAAAATTTGTGTGTAGTAAAGCTACAACACAAATGCTCTTTCCGAGTCCATGTTTGTAACTGGATGCTGAATCCCTCCCAGCGTTTTACGCGCGCAAAAGCCTCATCTGGACAGGCTCTTAGGCCTCGTTACAACTTTCCCTCCATGGAATGATCAGTTTGTTAGTAAAATAAAAAAATAAAAACGATAAAAGTAACGATATTTTAAATAAAGGTGAGAATTTTTATTGCCTCCTTGGCTCAAAATTGCATTATTTTTTCAATTACAAACATGTCGGGGGCATATTAGTCTAGTGTCTATGATCAACAACTTGTATACAGACAGTCTTAATTTATAACTATAGAACCCCAAAAAAAGGTAGCGAACACGATAATACATCATGGCTAAACGTTAAGAGCAGCAATCAAGTACTAATTTGTTTAGTTTTTAGGTAAGTAAGATTTTTTTTTATTTTGTGACAATAGGACATAACATTGTATTACAAATTACTATGTAAAGTACAAAACACAAAAAAAATAACATTAAAACACGAATTAATAATAACAAAAAAAAAAAAAAAAACACAGAACACAGGCAACATAAAACGTGCTTAAGAATTTTAATCGAATGGTAGGTACTACTTACCATTCGGTATCTACCTACTAGGTAGTGTCAAATAAATCATAAGTTATCCTAGTCCGGACGGTCCTATAATTTCCGTCGTCCGTGGCCACCGTACGCGTCTGCTCGGGACACTTGCGTCGGTGTCGGCACTCAGCGTGTGATACTATAGCAACAGCTGTATTAAACGTAATGAAACGCTCATCTTCACGCTTTCGATTTAAATTATATTCTACACTAGATGTTTCCCGCGGCATACACGCAACTATGTGAGATATTATGTTTAAATTCTCCCGGATATAAAAGTAGATGTAGGAAAAATAGAATAAGTTTGGAAAAAAGGATTACTACTAGCAGTATATTATACTAGAATTAGGTATATTATTCAGTACAAATTATTTTTTCGAGTTTGTCGATGACGGTCGCTATTATTAAAGACTTGTAACTATTTAATTTTATCATTAATTATCATAAATGTAAAAAAAAAACTAAAGTAAAAGGTGCTCATTTCCAAAAAAAAAAAAACATCTTCTTAACGAACCACTGGACCGATTTAGATGAGAATCTCGTTCGCATACAGAAACTTGGCTTTTAGGGCTAACCCACACGACAACCACAACCACACCACAACCACACCACGTGGTCGGGCGTGTATTTCGTATTGTAAATGAAATGGACCATTCACACGTACCACATTTTGCAGTCGTTGTCGACCATTTGACAGATGCCGACCACATCGCAACCACGGCCGACCACGTCGCAACCACAACATTGCGTCGATGCAATGACAGTGCGCGCACACCGCCCGCGCTCTTCCCCCCCTCCGTTTCATTGACTTTCGTATGTAACCACATCGCAACCATTGGCAACAACGCAACCACGTCGGTATTTTGTCGGTACCACAACGCAACTACAAAAAGCTGCAGTGAAACCATTCATATGTAGCCACTTCTCGACGACATTTTGTTGTTGCGATATCGTGTTGTTGTGGTAAGTGCGGGTAGGCCCTTAGAACATATTTTATTGCGGCGTATACCAGCTACCACACAACAAACTAAAAAAAATTAAAATAAAAAATAAAAGTTTTTACTTTTTAGGCATTTGTTGTAAGTAACAGTTAAGCAATTTAACTGGGCCGTGTTAAAATAAATATTATATAATGTTTTAAGTGGCAACGCTCCCATTGGTAAACACAAAGAGTTTTTGTGAAAATAGTCGGTATCTGTTAAAGGAGAATTTTTCAGCGCTCCAACCGTCAACGCGATTTTTCCGGTGGAGCGCTTTTGATATTATTTAACATTCACAAACGGACAGCCCGACCGAAAAACTATAATGACCTTTTGAATGTACACCGTATTTTAAAACCGCAAATCCATTATATAAAAATATCAGATGCGTTCGTTTAAATGTTATATTGAATTTTGTTTTCGTTTTTGTAATTGATATTACAATATCTAATTAGTTGATGTAATAAACAGCTTATACAGTGCATATAATATATTATCTATTATCTATACTTATAAAATTACATGTCCTGACTAACTGACTGACTGATTCATCATCGCTGAGCAAAAACTGTTAAAGTTACAGCCACGAAATTTGGTGAGTAGGGTTGTTTTATTGAGTAGACACCCACCAAGGAAGGAATTTTGAAAATTTTACCCCGAAGAGGGTGAAATAGGGGTTGAAAGTTTGAACGAAAGTCCGACGGAGAAAACTGTGTCGTTCAGAGTCGGCCAGCTGGCTGTATGTACACGGTCCGCACGCACACATTCTTGCGCTAGTCCATACCATTTGACAGGCGTCAGAATGTGTGCGTGGCCGACTCTGAAGAAAAGTGAAGACACAGTTTTGTATATAACAAGACTCCGTCCGCCTTTTTTTCTACGTTCATGGTAGAAACATACATAAAATAAACTCATAAGGTTATTAAAATATACATCGGTAAATAAATGCAATACGCTTTAAATCATTATTACTTTATGGAACATATTCTATTCTTTTTTAATTTCGTTTGTTTTACAAATACACACATTTCGTAGTAACAAAACAAACATTTCAAACAAAAACTGTTCAGCGCAAATACAAACATGAAACAGAATATTTTAGTTTCGCGAAATGTAAAAAATCTTTTTTACTAAAAATTCGCATTGAATTTGACTTTAAAATAAAAAAACTGTTGGTAAATGAAACAAAAAAATCTGACTTTGCAAATAGATTAGTTCCCGATGTGATATTTATTTAATTGAAATTTTATATGGAGATACTTTAGGTCCCGGAAAAGGACAAAGGATACTTTTTATCCCGGAATAATGTACGGTTTCTGCGCATTAATTTAGCGCAACGGACGGGCGTCATCTATTTTGATATAAAAACACGAACAAAGCCGCGTTCTAAATCAAGCATTTGAATAGTCACATGACCCAGAGGACATCACGATTCACGCCCTACATCCCTTTTAATGGGAAATTTTTGTGTAAAAATCCTCATATTATCATTTGTTCATTTAGTATTCTGTTTGCCGCCCGTATTAAATATGTATGTGAAACTAACTATGGCGCTCTGTGACAAGATAAACATTATATATTTATTCGGCGTAACCGAATGCGTCCGTTTTTGTGCGCGGCGAATTCCGATAAAGTGCTTTGGTGGAAATGTGAGTAGGAATCCATCCATAAATGCGAAACTGTCTGTCTATCTATTACCTTTTCACGCCCAAACCGCTGAACCAATTTTGCAGTAATTTGATATAGCGATACTTTGAGTCCCGAGAAAGGACATAATATTATGATACCCCGGAAAAACACAACTCACAAGTTACTGCGCAACGTAGTTGCGGGCGTCTAATCTACTTCTAATCATACTACATAAAGCTGAGAATTCAAACCTTAAGAGCCTCCTCAGACTGCAGACTTTCAGTCGGCCGATAGTTTGATCGAAAGCTTACTCAGCACGAGGATGTATGAAGGTGCGCATGCTAAACGACTTGTCTGCCGATATAGCCCAATTTGATCAAACTATCCGTCGACTAAAAGTCTGTACTCAGTAGCTCTACCATGAGTTTAAAGCTATAATTTTTATCGATACTCGATACCGACTACGTAAATTTTTGGTATGGCAAATTTTACAGCGCCTCTAGCGGTAACTTGCGGAACTAAAATCGTCATACCAAAAATTTACGTAGTCAGTATCGAGTATCGATAAAAACTATAGCTTTGAACTCATGGTAGAGCTATAGTCTGCGGGGGCTCTAATACGTACAAGATCCTGCTAACCACACCGCTTACCGCCAAATTCGTAGCAGAGGCCTAATGCTTAACTGCTTGTATCTAATCTCTTTGACGACATACTCGTAATGCATGTATAATTCTGTTGATTGAATCTTAACATCACACGATGTACCTAATACATATTAATATTGCTCTGTCAATCACTTCTTGTTAAACATGTTACATGATAGTAATAAACGTTAATGTTATCACAACATAATATAGATAACACTACCTATCTAACAGTTGTTAGATAGGTAGTCACTAGCAATAGACCATAGGTTACCTATGGTCTGCAGATTTATGATAAGGAGCTATTAGAAATATTAACAGTCACTAGCAATTTTGATTCAAATTCAATTAGTATTTAAAATTGTGTGGGAGGTAAATTACCCTAATGCTAAGTACTGACATACGGTATTGCTCGATAGTTTTACTCCAAATCGAGCAATAACCACCACGTGGACCGCAAAACTGACAGCTCGAAGGCTCGCTTCGAGCCGGCTCGATGGAATTAAGTATGTCAAATATGTAATTTCCTTCGATTCGGAGTAAAACTATCGAGCAAAACCGTATGTGAGTACTTAGCATTAAACATATCTAGACACGCGGTAGCGTGTCAAGCCAAGTTCAAGTAAAACAGAACTGGCGAGCAGCACCGTGTGTAATATTACACGAACCATTTGGAGCCACTTTTGACCCCCTCATAATTCAAAAACTATTTAACATAAACGTTTCAAATTTGGCTTATATAATGAGACTTGCGAGGTTATTATATTATGCTCTAAATTTCATAAACAAATCTCAAACGGTTATTTAGATAATCACGTCCGAAAATCGCAATTTTTATCACTGACTGACTGACTGATCTATAGATCAAAATTCTAACCCACTTCCAGATGACCTAGAAGGCTGAAATTTGGAATCCAGCTCGGTAATTGTGTGAAAGCTCAGGGAAAAATCCAAAAATAAAAAATCGGCCAAGTGTGAGTCGGACAGAGCGAAAATGGTGTTTTTTGTATGGGAGCCCCCCTTAAATATTTATTTGATTTTAATTTTATTATAAATTATGGAAGTAAACATAAAGATTTCGAGAATGTTTCAAGTATCTACCGGCTGCCATTATTGATTATGAGCAAAAAAGACCAAAAAAATCACGTTTGTTGTGTGGGAGCCCCCCTTAAATGTTAATTTCATTTTATTTTACTGAAAATAAAATGAAATTAATATTTAAGGGGGGCTCCCATATAAAAACATATACTGATATGTTTTTATAGCGGCCACAGAAATACACAATCTTTAAAAATTTTAGAACTCTAGCTGCAGCAGGTCTTGAGATACAGCCTGGAGACAGTCACAGACACGGACATAGAGACGGACAGACATTGAAGTCTCAGTAATTGGGTATCATTTTTACCGTTTGGGTATAAAATTCTTTAAAAAAAGCCCAAAAATAAGTTGTGTCCACAATCCGCATACGAAAAACCTTGTAATCCCTAAGCAACCGGTCAACGACCAACAACAGTCAACATATCAACTTACACAGAACAGAAGTTAATCAGTAAATGTACGTAAAAACGCTCCAGAGCAACACAGTAACACAATATTTTCATACTTTAATTCACACTACAATTTCATACTAAATACTAATATTATAAATGCAAAAGTGTGTCTGTCTGTCTGTTAGCCTTTCACGCCCAAACTGCTTGTACCGATTGTTCTGATAAGTGGTATGGAGATATAGTTAGAGTCTCGGGAAAGGACATAATATAATTCTTTTAATCACAGAAAAATGTACGGTTACCGCGCGATGAAAGAATTAGGGGCAATAGAGTTGCGATTGGCATCTGTCTGTACTCTGTATTTGTCAGTATTATTACTGTATTTTAATAGCTACTTAACTTTCGCACAATAAGTTGTACTGTAGAGTTAATAGTTGGAAATACACTTGTGTTACATCGTATTATTCCAATGCCTCATGATGGCAGCTGCATAATATTCCATTCGCTTGAATTTTCTTTGTTTAATTCGACTGATACTCAACAAACCTTAAGGGCTGCTTTTCCACTTCCTGATAGGTTTTGGATAGGCTATCCACAACTTATCTGACAGACAAATATGAAGTATCTGTCATATAAGTTGTGGATAGCATATCCGACACTTACCAGAAAGTGGTGAAACAACCCCTTAAGGTTGTGAGCGACTATAGTCGAATATTTAAGTTTCTCTCCTTTACAAAAAGTAGTTATATCCCACCAAAAACATAAATGTAAAAAAGGACAGCTAAGTTCAATACAAACATTATGCTTGTCTATGGACTTCGCCGTAAAAAGAATGGAGATCTAAATGAGTGCCAAGTTCTATGAAAAATTTAAATATGTATTTATAGGAACCAAATAACATTTATAAACAAACAATAAAGTCTATTTCTTTGCTTTAATGAATATATATAACAATTGCTGTTATTTAAATAATGTGAGATCTTAAAGAAGATTAGATTTGACTTGGCCAGTTTTTATCAGAATTAAAATGTTCAATAACTTTATGAAATGACTGATGTAATGAAAATTGGCCAAGTTAAATCTAATCTACTTTAAGATCTCACATTATTTAAATAACAGCAATTGTCATAGATATTCAATAAAGCAAAGAAATAGACTTTATTGTTTGTTTATAAATGTTATTTGGTTCCTATAAATACATATTTAAATTTTCCGTAGAACTAGGCACTCATTTAGATCTCCATTCTTTTTACGGCGAAGTCCATAGACAAGCATAATGTATGTATTGAACTTGGCTGTCCCTTTTTACATTTATGTTTTTGGTCGGATTAATTTCTCTTCAACAAGGCTTTTTTTTGCTAAAGTGCGGCCAAAGTTATGCGGCTTTAGTCACCTGTGTAACCCTCCCTAAGAAATCAACGAAGTTTAAGTTTGCCTAGTTTGTAACATGATAACAACTATTAATATTATGATTAGTCAACAACTTTTATCACCTAATATGAGTGCACACAAGTGTTTATTTTCGGCGTCATATTATTATGACGTTGTCATCGTAGTTAACGCGGTATTACGTTAACACTGTAATACTAAACGTAGGAAAACATTGTCCTTAATCACCTCTACATACCGTTCTAAATTATTTTACCTGTAACACAACTTTTATGTTAACGGCCTAAGGGTGAATTTAAAACGGCGAGGTAAACTTGAATGTACGATAGAGGTTTTGTTTTACTGTTTTTTAGCACATTTTTGCATATTATATAAGATACTCAAGGCTTAATTAGATATATAAGGCTCGAAGCGGATGAGTCACAAGTTGTTTTTCCTAGGGGACCATCCCCATCTTGTGAAAGAGTGATCTGAAACAAATCTACTATAACTAAGAAACGAAATTATTATTCAAAATATAAGCATGAATATTCATTCCCGATCCATTTGGCGAAATTCGTGATTGGGATTTGACAAATGACGGTCGACAGATGTTTCGGATTGATGTGAACTATTCAAGCGAAAACTCCCTAAGATCTTTATTAATCTTTTGATCTGACATTCTCGGGTCATTTCAAAATCCTTTCCTTGGAAATCGGATTATCTCCTCTCGGGGATAGAATATTTTGTTTTGTGATTACTTTGTTATTATAATATGTTGAATACATAATATTGAACATTAAATCCACATTTTATGCAAACTATTTTCAATACTTACAATATAAAAAACAAATTGTATACATTGTAGAGACTAGTCAAAAATCACAAACTAAATTCCCATAATGAAAACTTAAGACGACCCGCAACCTTCGTCAGTCACCACTAAAAGAGTGCAACAGATATACCTCGCATCTCGCTTCCACATTAGCGATGAAACCGGCGGATACATTCGCATGTCATTTGGCCAGATAAATAACATTACGCAGACCAGTGAAGCTGAAAATTGTTCGAAATGTACTCCACAAAGATAGGTCGCGTTTGCAAATAAGAATTTTGATTCCGTTCGGGCTGACGCACCGGTGAGTAAATAAGTATATTTCGTGCGGATTTGTTGAAAATAAATCTGCTTTTACGATATTCTCGTTTCGCCGGTATATTAATTATGCTTTTTCCTGCAAGTATTGATAAATTGTGTGCGCTTGTCGTGGATATCCATACTAACATTATAAATGTGAAAGTGTGTCTGTCTGTCTGTCGATCTGTCTGTCTATCTGTTACCTCTTCACGCCCAAACCGCTGAACTATTTTTGCTGAGATTTGGTATGATGATATTTTAAGCCCCGGGAAAGGACATAGGATACTTTTTGTTCCGGAAAAATGTACGGGTCCTGCGCGATAAACGAATTTTGGCGCAACGGAGTTGCGGGCGTCATCTAGTTAATACCTCTAAAACTAGATGACCCGGTGAACTTCGTATCACTGCTTTCCTAATACCTTTCCGGAACTTCCATGAATATTTCAAGTCAAAAATCAGCCAAATCTGTTCAGCCATTCTCGAGTTTTAGCGGGACTAACAAAATTTAAAATTTATTTAGATATACAAGGTGTAACAAAAAAAGTGATAATACTTTAAGGTGTGTACGTGTTCCTTGTAGAGAGTTCACTGTGAAAGTAGCAGCGCTGAAAGACCAAATTTTTTTTTCACTTTTGTATGGGGAAACTCGTGACGCTCGACCCCTTGCCCATATAAAAGTGAAAAAAAAAAATCGTCTTTCAGAGCTGCTACTTTCACAGTGAATTCTCTGCAAGGAACACATACACACCCTAAAGTATTATCACTTATTTTTGTTACACCCTGTATACCATTGCTTGTGAAGCGGTGAAGCGGCCAAACCGCTCGTTCGCGCGGCCTCAGTGACTAAACTGACTAATACCTCAGAAGCCAAGCCAATAATAATTAAGTTATGATAATTATTGCTTCAATTTATTATTTACTTCATTGGATATGATTGTAAGTTTTGATGAGGGCCCAGAAGTTATGTTTAATGACTATTAACAAGGCCCCGGGGTAAACAAGGAAGTTTGAGAAGGTACCTGAGGAATTATTTTATGCATACATCATGCCCATTTACATAATTGGATAAGCTTGAAGCTTAATGTATTTTGTAAGCTGTAGGGTAAATTCGGTGACAATCATAGGTTATCAATTATCATAGAATAATATCTTGGCTGAAAAAAAATCAGTACAACATTTTTTTTATTCGAATCATTAAGATGAAAGATGAATGGATGTTTGTAAAAACCCAATAGCAGGGACATTTTGGGCCTAGGCTTATTAAATAACTTTAACAATAAATTATTTAAGCACTTAGATAAATAATAAAAGGAATATATCTTATAAGCGTACATATAATATTACACCTACTCGTTAAAAAATTATCTTTATTTTTTGGAAAAGTTGGCTAAAATCACAGATTATAAACACAATATTCACTAACGAGACGCTGTTTATACTAATTCTCTTCTACTGATATACCTACTAATGATAGTATAAAAACAACATTTGGCCTGACGAAAAACGAGGCCGTGGGGATCCATTTATTTTTCTCATCTTTTAAGAAGCAAGAATTTTTAAGGAGCACTTACTCTCTTGAATTTTTCAAAGCCTACTTAAAATCTACTAGAACACCTGGCGTAAACACGAAACGGAACTTTTGTGGATGTAGCGAGGCTGGAAACGACATGGACCTACTAAAATTGGAGAATGCGGGCAGCATTCTCCAATTCCTGAGATCCAAATCTTGAGAAGGTACGGTAAGATGTCATTTTTTCAAATTACTTAAGATAAAAGTTTCCTAAAGATTTTTAGCCCTTAGTTTTTTTATGGTTAATTAACATTATTTATATTTTGAGGGGTTTATTTTTTCAACATGGGTAGTTCTTATATATATTTTGCCTTTAAATATTAATATTTTTAAAAGTATGACACTTTACAAAATTTTTCATTTACAAACCAGAAATTTAGTCAGTTCTGCACCTCTCTTCAGAGAGTACTTTCACTTCTTCTTCTCCAGCACCCGTAGCATTGCTACAGTAGAAATACGAAAGTATAGACAAAAAGCGGAAATAAACTGAAGGGCGCGATTATTGCTAGTGGATTGTTGATTGCTATTTTTACGTGATAGTCCTACCAACCTTTACCGCGGCAAGCCGCAATCCACAAAAAATCAAATATAATGCCACTTTATGACATAGAGTATAGACTTTAGTCCTAAAAATTCAAATAAAATCCTACTTTATGACGTAGACTATAGTCTATGTCATAAAGTAGCATTTTAATTGAATTAGTGTCGATCGCGGCTAGACGCGGTAAAGATCGGAACGGCACCTTCAGTTTATCTCCGCTGTTTGTCTACACTTTCGTATTTCTACTGTAGTCATGCTACGGGTGTAGGAGAAATCACTCTTGGGTAGCTCTTAGTTTTAATAAAACCGGCCACTGTCACCGTAACCGGAGGCATTATAGGCACGAGTACATATTATTTATCTTCTAATAATTGTAAATATGGTTTCCATAATACCCGGCATATTATAACCATTTCACTATAATTAGCCGGCACAAAATATTATTCCACGTTGACCATTAGTGGCATGCGGTTAAATTATATGTGCATTTCGTATTGGGCTTGTATAATGGAATAACGCTAAAGTTAAATATACATTTTAGATTATACCATTGTTTGCTATGTTAATATTTACATTGATCTGTACTCTGTTCTCCTATTTTATAATAGCTGAAATCCAATACGGATAATATTATAAATCACCAAAACGGTATGCTCAGTGAAACACCTGATTTGCGAAGTTTTAACCAATAAGAACGCGTTAAATGTTGGCGGGTTTGACGTTTATTAAGCCTATAGACGTTTATTAAGCCTCCTTGTAATATGACAAGGCTGACGATTCCGGTCGAAGAAATCGCAGGCCAACCTGACCGGACTCGTGAACACACGCTGGGTTGCATAAAGTCCGGTCAGGTCGGTCTGATCAAGTCCAGCCGGATCGATCGGCTTTTTCATATATATACGGTCTCTTATACGGGCACTACATCGTAACCTTAAATAAGCCTTACAGTTATAATGACGCATTTTCACTGGTCGATAGCGCCCGCATGCGGGGTGCGGGAGATTTTTGTAACGCATGCCATGACCAATGACAATGCGCCATTAGTTGTCAATTAGTTGTCATAGACTCCCCGTATGCTGTATACCATACGAGTTAACGACTAATGAAAATGCGCCCTAAGAAAATAGCTTCCACATGTCACGATATTAGGTATCATAATATGTCTGTCTGACATGACATTTGACACGAAAGACTCTACCGTCTCTCTGGTGGCAAACGATTATCGTAAACCCTTGTGGGGTTGCGTGTGGCGGCCAAAGGAAGATCTTCCGACCAAGCGAGGTGGTATGCTCGGTCAGGCCGAAGCCCACGTGATACATTTCAGCTGTCGTATATATACCGACGCGCTCAGAAAACTTCGATAGCGCGATGCAGGAATGTTAGGCGAATTGTGGGTACCGCCACATCACTCCCCCCGAAGATCGGAGGTCGAATCTTGAAGTCTTGTCGCTTGAGTCGCCACAGCCAGTGAGTTCCAGTGAGTCGGAACTGTTGCAGTGAGTCCCAGTGAGCCGGAACTGTAAGCTGCTGCACGGGATCCAGTGAGTCGGATAGCTGCCGTGCGGGGCCGATGCTACGTGCTGACCAGGAGAGATGTGCTCTGCTTGCTGACCGGTCGGTGTAGTGAGAAAGCCCGATGATGCCGATGCGGAGTCGCCCAGGCTGCGGTACATTGCGGCTAGTGGACGAGGTACCCGATGAGGCGATGCTGGCTGGCGCGGTGCGGAGGGGCGGGGAGTGATGATGATGAAGGAGGCGTGTTCTGTCGAGGGTCACCAATGTGGGAATAATTCAAAGAACTCGCTGCCCTAGTCGGGGCCTCTCACCACCTGACCACCTCCTACCATCCCGCTGCCAACAGCCTGGTTGAGCGTTTGCATCGCCAGCTCAAGGCCGCCATCACCTGCCACGCCACTATGAGCTGGACCGAGGTGCTGCCCTGGGTGCTCCTTGGCATCCGCAGCGCGTGGAAAGAAGACCTTCAGGCATCGGCAGCAGAACTAGTCTTCGGCGAACCGCTACGTCTACCTGGCCAGTTCTTCACTTCCACCATCAACGAGCCGGTAGACATGAGCAGCTTGGTGAGCAGACTTCGTTCCCACATGCAGAAGCTGACACCTCAACCCACGTCTTGGCACACTAGCTCTAGTCGACCGTTCTATGTGCCTAAAGACCTGGACAAGGCATCGCACGTCTTCCTCCGCCAGGGTCCTGCACGAAGACCACTTGAAGCCCCGTACCTTGGACCATATAAGGTGCTCCAGCGTGACGAGAAGACGATGGTCTTGGAGGTCAACGGGAAGACGCAGAAAGTCACGATAGACCGCGTGAAACCAGCCTTCGTCGCGAGAGAGACGCCTTCATCAACCCTGGACAGTCCACCGGCCGAAGACCAGACTCCGGTCAAGAAGACAAGGAGTGGACGCATGGTCCGGTTTCCCGATTTTTTCCGCCCGTAGTCACGGTCTCAGCGGGGTAGTAGTGTGGCGAGTCGTCGGGCAAGTTGCAACTTGCATGTAAACGCAGCACAGAAATCACGCCACCTTGACGTCGATCACGATCACGATCACCTGATTCCCGGGGATGACATTACGCATTGCGTTAGCTCCGCCCACGGCAATATGGCCGCACGCGCATCGATTGCCTATTTGTCTACGCGTTGCGGCCATGTTCCTACGCACCCCGCTCCGACATAAAAATGGTCAAGAGGGAGTCGAAATTATTATTAATTATTTTTGGCAAAAAATTGACAAATTAACTATTTTTAGGGTTTATTGTTAACTTTGTGTCCGTATCGCGAATTATTGTAAAATAGTGAATATATCGGAGTGTTTGTTTTCGGCATCTTTTATTTAATTCCTTTAAAATCTAATTTTGAGTTTTGGCAGTTTTTCTAAAGTTAAATTAAATTAGAGTCAATAGTAAATTTCTAGTAAATTAATATTAATCATAGGTAGCTAGGTAGCTCCGAGGCCCTAGCTGCCTTCACTGGTGACCCCTAGTCAGCACACGCCCCTTCGGTTCATCATCAGCATCAGCCCAGGTGACCCAAACGGCGGACCAAGGTAGGACACTTCCGGCTGCACCAACTGCTGCACCAGCCGCTGCAACTGCCGCTGCGCCAGTCTCCGCGCCTGCTGCCGAACCTGCATCTGCCAAAGACGTGCTGCAAGAAGCATGCCGTGTTGGAGTACGGACACCTACTTTCAATGCAGAAGACGAATGCTATGGTTTGCACAGTTGGAAGGTCAGTTTGTTTTATCAAATATTACAGCCGATACCACTAAGTTCTACTACGTACTGTCTCAACTGGACCCCCAGCATACCATGGCAGTTCGGGACCTAGTCGTTTCTCCACCAGCTTCAGGCAAGTACGAGAAGCTGAAGACCGAGCTGATCAAGAGATTGTCAGCATCACAGGAGCGGAAGTTAAAGCAGTTCGTCCTGCATGAAGAGTTGGGCGATAGAAAACCCTCGCATTTTCTCCGCTACCTGCAGCAACTGGCCGGTCCCACAGTACCTGAGGATCTCATACGCACAATATGGTCGCCGTAGACGCATCGCAGGTGAATATGAGCCTCGAGAACGTAGCTGAATTGGCGGACAGGTTTAACGACATCGTTACAGTGAACGGGCAAGTAGCTCGCGCCAGTGCACCCCCGATGCCCCCGATGGTTGATTTCTCACCTGCTTCGACTTCTACTCATCAATCAATCAGATGTTGACCCGGACGGTAGCCGACTTGAGCAGAAGGTTGGAGACAATGAGCATGGAGCTCCGTGAACGCCATCGCTCCCGATCCAGAGGTCCATGGAGGTCCCGTTTTCGTTCTCGCTCTCGTTCCCAGTCCAGAGATCGCCCCTTCTGCTGGTACCACCACCGGTTTGGCGACCGGGCTCTAAAATGTATCCAGCCCTGCAGCTACAAGAAGAAGCCTGGTAGTTCGGGAAACACCTTGGGCAGCCATTAGTGGCGGTGAACGACTGCCTAGCTATTTCGAGCCGCCTGTTCATCACGGATCGTAAAACTAAGGTACAATACTTAGTAGATACGGGTTCAGACCTGTGTGTTTTTCCGCGATCCGCTGTACGGGAGCCACGCATCAAGACCAAGTACGAGCTGTTCGCTGCAAATGGAACAGTTATTGCCACATAAATGATTATTTGCCGCTTACTTTGGATTTAGGCCTGCGTCGCGCATTTACTTGGCGATTTATAGTTGCAGACGTCTCCAAGCCCATCATCGGCGTCGATTTTCTAGGTTTCTACAACCTACTTGTCGACTGCCGCAACCAACGTTTGATCGACGGTGTCACATCCATCACAGTTGCCGCACCTCGTGTCAAGGCTGCTGAAAATATTTCTTCAGTCTGCACAACCCTGGGGAATACGGACTACGATAGGCTGCTGAGAGAGTTCCCCGAAATTACGCGCCCTGCTGGTAGACCAGGTACTCCCAAGAACAATACAGTGCATCATATTCGGACTACTCCAGGTCCTCCAACGTCCAGCCGCCCTCGTCGTCTCGATCCTGCGCGGATGAAAATCGCAAAACAGGAATTCGACGAGATGCTGCTGAGTGGTACTGCGCGCAGATCAGAGAGCGCTTGGTCTTCGCCTCATTATCTAGTCCGCAAGAAGGATGACAGCTGGAGACCCTGTGGGGACTACAGAGCGCTGAACGCTCGCACAGTTCCAGACAGATACCCCATCAGGCACGTTCAGAATTTCGCTTACCAGCTGGTAGGTAGCACCATGTTTTCCACCGTGGACTTGATCAAGGCCTACAACCAGATCCCTGTTGCTGAGGAGGATATACCCAAGAATGCCATCACGACACCCTTCGGATTATACGAATTCCCGTATATGACATTCGGGCTTCGTAACGCTGCGCAAACCTTCCAGCGTTTTATGGACGAGGTTCTCCGAGGGTTGGACTTTTGCTATGGGTACCTGGACGATATTCTGGCCTTCAGCCGAGATGATAAGGAGCATCAGGAGCACTTAAAGACTCTTTTCAGAAGGCTAGCATAGTATGGGGTTCTGATCAACACCAACAAATGTAATTTCGGACAGTCTGAGGTGAAGTTTCTGGGTTACAGAGTTTCTGCCGCAGGTATTCGACCTCTTGAGTCCAAAGTGCAAGCAATCCTGGACTTCCCAGCACCCAAGACAATTAAGGATTAAAGGCGTTTCCTGGGAATGATTAATTTTTATCGTCGATTCTTACCTTCCGCAGCTTCCTTGCAGGCACCCCTCAACAACCTTTTGACGGGACCGAAAGTCAAAGGTTCTCATCCAGTCACCATGACGCCGGAGCTGCAAGAAGCTTTTAATAAATGTAAGCAGAGTCTTTCACAGGCAGTACTCTTGGTTCACCCAGACCCTCAGGCCGAGTTTGCAATCCAGACTGATGCTTCTGACTCAGCGATTGGAGCTGTTCTGCAGCAGAGGAAGGACAAAGACTGGCAGCCGCTCGCTTTCTTCTCCAGGGAGCTCAGTCCATCTCAAAGGAAGTACAGTCCTTATGATCGAGAGCTCCTGGCTATTTACGAAGCGATCAGGTATTTCCGATACATGGTTGAAGCAAGAACCTTCTCGGTAATTACTGACCACAAGCCACTAACATTTGCTTTTGCCTCACCTCGAGAGAACTGTTCACCTTGTCAGTTCCGATATTTGGATTTCATCAGCCAGTTCACTACTGACATTAGATTCGTGGCTGGTAAGGACAACGTCACTGATACCTTGTCACGCATTAATGAAGTTTGTTTGCCCCTAGATTACCATTCCCTGGCCCGCGAACAAGCAACGGACTCCGAGTTGCAGGATTTGCTCCAGAATGGCTCGAGTCTCAAGTTGGAGAAGCTGAGGATGCCAGAGTCAGGTGTCGAGGTATATTGCGACACCGCTGCAGGTACACGACCTTTTATAACGAGATCTTTTCGCAGGCAGGTTTTTGACTCTCTTCGTGGCCTGAGCCATCAAGGCGTGAAGGGAACAGTTCGCCTTGTATCAGAAAGGTTCGTCTGGCCTGGAATACGCAGGGAATGTCGACAGTGGGCTAAGGAGTGTCAAGCATGCCAGAGAAGCAAAGTGACGAGGCATACGACAGCACCTTTGTCAGCATTTAAGACTCCATCAGCACGCTTTCGCCACATCCATTTCGATATTATTGGTCCCTTACATTTATCTTCTGGCTTCAGGTACTGCCTCACAGTCGTCGATCGTGTCACCCGTTGGCCTGAGGCGTACCCACTCCAGGACATCACTGCCGAGACCTGCGCAGCCGCCCTAACCTCTGGGTGGATCGCGCGGTTCGGCTGCCCCGAGCACATCACCACCGACCGTGGCAGGTAGTTCGAGTGCCACACCTGACAACACAAGCGCATCGAAGAATACCACAGGTCTTCGGGGGGGAGTGATGTGGCGGTACCCCAATGTGGGGTTGCGTGTGGCGGCCAAAGGAAGATCTTCCGACCGAGCGAGGTGGTATGCTCGGTCAGGCCGAAGCCCACGTGATACATTTCAGCTGTCGTATATATACCGACGCGCTCAGAAAACTTCGATAGCGCGATGCAGGAATGTTAGGCGAATTGTGGGTACCGCCACACCCTCATTAAAATCTGTCATTTCAATTGATTTCAATTCATTTCATTCAATCCGGCCTGAATTGAATTGAGAATCCAACAACGATTCTCCACAACAACCTCAAACACAAACTTATAAGTAAACTCGAAGTCGTATCTAGAAACTTTACATCACCAGACGGTGATCAGGTCAGACTCGCAATCTTCTAAAGTGCCTACATTTACCCATGATAGTTGCGGCAACTCCCCATTGTTGCATACGTCTGTAATCTCTAGACGTGTTTTATCTCCATCTCGAGATATCAAAAGGAAATTTTCTTACGTCGTCTCAATTGTCATTGTAGTCGAATGTTCTTTGTTTCCAAAGGCTTCGCTCAAATGCAGCTTAACTCAATGTGGTTTATGTATTTATTGCTTGGTTGGTAGAGCTTGTGGAAGTATTTTATTGACAAAACCTCGAAATGTCGAATGTAATCTGTTAATTGCATGAAAAGTTAAAAGTGAAAATAGTAAAAGGAAATAAAACCGACTTCAAAATTGTAGGTAATTGAGAATTAAAATTCCCTATCTTGAAAACTACTCAACCGTTTTTGATGAATTTTCCTAAGTTGAAGCGTAACTAGTACAAAAAAAAAAAAGGATTACTTAAATCGGACTTGTAGCTCCAGAGATATGCGAATACAAACATAAAAACATACATACATACATAAATGTATACACTATAGACTTTTGAAATGACTAACATACACGAAAACTGGGCAGTTCTGCATACATTACATACTATACGCGTCGAATTGATAAGACTCGACTTAACTCCTTTTTTGAAGTCGGTTTAAAATTAACATATATGTTATCGTAATTGAAAACGTCTATTACTGATCTATTGGCATTTTGAACAATTCTTCTGTATTCTTAAACTCTCTGAGCTTCCAAAAACATGCACATTTAAAATAACTCATTCAATGACTCTGTACCTAAATCTCCTAAAAGACAATCTACTCAAGAATATTTGTCATTCCTTTCTTCGAGAACAAAAGTACTGCTAAGACATAAGAAAGAAGAAAATAAAATCAACATAACAAAGAACGAACAATGTTTTTAATGAAAAAATTCGGCCTTCCCATTGTTATTCTTCGGAGCTAGATTTTGGACATCTTGAGCTTTCCGACGTATTCAGTTCTTTAAACACTTTACGTTATATTATTTATTAAGAGTAGGAGGAAAATTATAATCTATACATATAATAAAACTGTAGAAATGAAAATTCTGTACATTAAAGATATTCAAAAAATAATAAGCGGAGGGTGTCACTACATTGCTATAGAAGCCAAAAATGTGGTTAGTTTTTGTCTGTCTGTCTGTCTGTCTGTCTGTCTGTCTGTCTGTATGTTTGTTCCACTATCACACGAAAACTACTGATCCGATTTGAATGCTTCTGCCAACTTAACATCTGGTGTATAAAAATTTTTCCCCCCACCCCTCTAAGTGGACGAAAGAGGGGGTCAGATTTTATATCAAATTTTTCTTTAACACGAAAACTACTGATCCGTTTTGCATACGGTTTTCGCAGATATATTTGTCTTCTTCCAAATCAACATCTGGTGTTTAATAATTCCCCCTCCCCACCCCTCTAAAGAGGGGGTCAGATTTTGTATCAAACTTTTTTCTTTAATGGACTTACTTCATATTATTAACTGTGTTTTCCAACTTAACGTCTGGTGTATAAAATCTTTCCCCCCCACCCCTCTTAGGGGAAAAAAGAGGGGGTAAGATTTTGTATCAACTGATGAAGTAGAAATACTTTAAATGGCAAAACAACGTTTGCCGGGACAGCTAGTGATTAATATGACGAGGCTTAGATCCCGTAACCTCTACCACTCATTTGTGACCAAAAGCACCAAAGATAAGTAATAAGGCCAAAAATGCTTAAATGTAATAAATACGAAAAGAAACCACCCCATGCACTTACCTAAAGCGCTTGAAATGAAAAGACACAATATCTTAGAAAGTATTTTATTATTACTTCCATTTCACAATAAGTGTCATGAGGTATTCTCGTATGGAGCTCTGCTGCTGCCAGTTAGGTGTCAGGTCAGCCCCAAATTGACACAACACAGATTATACTCGCCGCCAAATTAAATTTCAATATACAGACTTTATGTGTTATTAACACGAAATAACATGAGTGACACATTATAACATGGCGTATGTTATATTAATGTCACAAATTAACTGGGTCCATGAATATTCAAAACACCGATTGACCCGTCACGAATCACAAGAGCTTATATACGGCGAAGAATATAATTACAGGTGCGTTCCGATATTCAACCAGTACAGGAACTCAATTTGATTGGCTTCCTTGAGACTCTATGTGGCTCTGGAAGTAATTTATTCTGAGTAGCTGCATTGTTAACGGGTTAGATATTGTATGCTATCTTGATCTATGTATTACTTTATGATTTCTAGGCAGAAATAAAAGGAGAAGACGCAGTGTTCGATATCTAGGTCCTTTGGTGGGACTTGGGTATATAGGTTTACAGGTAACCTTGAAATCTTTAATTGTTTGGGCTTAAATAGACAATTTTTTAGACCTTTTTTATCTACATCTTTAGTAGCTCGTATTCAACCAATCAACCAGTACTCGTAATATTGTCACTATGTCACTTATTACCAAGATTTGTTGGTCAACTAATCATAATACTAGCTGACCGCGCAAGACAACGCACTTCAAACGTTTTGACAACGCACTTCAAATGTTTTGAATTTTGGGGGGGCGCGCCATGTTTATCTCTACCTGGTACTAGTAGGCCTGGTAATTATAGTAGTAGGCTGTACCGATCAATGTTTACGGCTATAAATTGTTATAATATTTTTAGCTGATGATTTTAATCTTATATAATGTTATATATTTTATAATATTATAATGTTCAATCATTAAATTTTAGCGTATTAAAATTCCTCGTATCTAAACAAAAGGAGCGGTCAGTTGCACTGCTTACCTGATAAAACTCTATTTAACACAAAATTTGCTTTACAATTCCATACTCTATGGTGCATGTAATTAAAGCATTATTTGAAACGACATCAAACTTTATTGGAATGGCAAATATTGAGAATAAATAAAGCATCTGAAACTTTGCTTCGGATGGCAAATTGCGCTTGGAATTTCAATTAAAATTTCCAAATTTTGAAGGTATAATATTATGTTAGAATATTATACCTTGTAGTGTATTGTGTAGGAGATGTTGCTTGAAACTATTTATTCTGAATTCGTTGAGTAATATCAAGCTTGTTGGTGTATTATAATAATAATAATATTATAACAATGAGGATCGCTACTCATTGTAGTACGGTAGATTGTTTCAGTCTTTATTCTCTCTTGCACTGGTATGGTTTGGTTTCTTAGAAAACAAATGAAGACGTGAGTGGATGAACACGATAGCTAGAGATAAACTACGATAACATGGCGCGCCCCTCCAAAATTCAAAACGTTTGATGTGCGTCGCGTTGTCAAAACGTTTGAAGTGCGTTGTCTTGCGCGGTCGGCTAGTTATGATTAGTTGACCGACAAATCTTGGTAATAAGTGACATTAGTGAAATATTACGAGTACTGTTTGATTGGTCGAATACTTACTACATACATACTCTTTCATAAAAATGTGACTACACACATTGAAACAGTGATTTGGAGGGGCGCGCCATGTTATCGTAGTTTATCTCTAACATTTGGTAACACACGGTAACTTATCACTTTTAACTTATCACCTTCATCACCTGGCTAATATTGGCTACACATAAAATGCATTTTTTTTATTTCAAACCATTTTTCCGCCACTAAAGCCTCCATTTACTTCCACTCACGTCTTCAAAAATATATGAAACCATATTCTATTGATTGGCCAACTTCAAACCACTTATTACTTCTACAAAAATCATGATAATATGAGATTAATAATTTGGTACTTACAGTTCTTTTGTACGTTTATCTCGCCATTTACCTGAAATAGAAAAAAAAATATGAATTAAATTAATACGGCAGCCAATTGAAATTAAAATTGTTTATTGTCCTTTTCCATTGCCCATATTTTTTTACTGTATGTAACATTAGTGCCGACTGCCGAATATAATTCTACAACACGGTAGTAGTACAGATATTTTTACTTTACTAAGGTTGGGTTGCACCAACTTAATTTAACTATAACTGTAACTTTAACTATAACTTTAACTATAACTACAGTGCAAAATGTCAAATCTTTGGTCGCTCGCTCGCTCATACGTCTAACTAAATTTTTCGTGAAAATTTGCTATGTTTTACAGTGTTATATTTTTCCTGTCGATTTTTACGGATAATTCAATTTTTTATACCCTCAATCCCGTTACCTGTAGCTTCAATAAAAAAAAAACGCAACCGACATCTGTGAATTTCTCCGGTCAAAGTTAAGGTTAAAGTTAAATCTAAAGGACGCCATATTTAACTATAACCTTGACTTTAACCACGCCTCTGGTGCAACCCACCCTAAACAATAAACTGATTAACTTTTTTACAAACATTTCATTACAAAAGAACATTATTTATGTCCAAGAAACTGTTTCGATCTGGAGACCTAAAAGGGTTTACTTAGGCTTTATTTTTACGGTGTGGGGATAAAACTCCACTCAGCCGTCGTCACGTGGCGTGGGCAAGCGGCTTAGCGTCGGTGGTAATCCCCAATTCTATGTTTATTGGAAATACGTTTCTGACACGCTTTTGTATTTTTAAGATTATTTGACGACATGATCATCATTTGGTTTTATTTGAACACTTAGTGTAAATTAGTAGTGTTTCACTTCACCTTATTATTATTATAAGCCTAAACTGTCCCACTGCTGGGCAAAGGCCTCCCTCAAAGACTTCCATCTGTCTCTCTCTTGCGCCACCGCTGGCCAGCCTGGCTGGTAGGTATACCTCCAGCCTGCTCATCTAGCCATCTTTTTCTAAGCCGGCCTCGCCCCTCGGCGGCGGCGTCCGTCTTTACTTCACCTTGAGGCTGATATTATATGCAGGGGCACGAACGCGTGGTTTTGCAAGCAAAGAACATTTTTTTATATAAAATAAGGGGGATAACGAGCAAACTGGTCACCTGATGGGAAGCAACTTCTGTCGCCCATGGACACTCGCAACATCAGAAGAACTGCAGGTGCGTTGCCGGTCTTTTAAGAGGGAATAGGGCAATAGGGGAGGAGGGGATGATAGGGAAGGGAATAGGGTAGGGGATTGGGCCTCCGGTAAACTCACTCACTCGGCGAAACACAGCGCAGGCGCTGTTTCACGCCGGCTTTCTGTGAGCCCGTGGTATTTCCCCGGTCGAGTCGGCCCATTCGTGCCGAAGCATGGCTCTCCCACGGTGATACAATATAATTTTGTAAATGACAGCGCACCACGCCACTATTTAAATATATCGCGCTACATACATTTGCTTGTGATCTCGAGGTGTAGCGGACAAACCGTGCGTTTCTGCGGGCGCATAACATAAATCCAGCCTCATTGTCAAACTTGCCTTATTTGAAATAGTGTTTACGTCTCCGCACCCGATTCAAGCGGTGACAGTGCTTCCAAAATGATAATGCGCATAGAAATTTTCGTAATTTTTCTGCAAGTTCTGTCGTATTTCCCGAGCGTCAGAAGACGTCGCTGCAAGCGTTGTTTTAAACTTTACTTTAAGAAAATCAGCGCTTTGCAGCAACGTAGAGGCGTCTGACGTTGCTTGGACGTTATCATGGTAACGCTGCGATGGCTTCCCGGTGAGTTATAAGTTATAACTTATAGCACTTATTGACGGACCGGCGACAGCAGACTTTTTTTTACAGATTTACTTCTATTTCCGTTGAACAAGGTGCAAAATGCAAGTGCATTGTTTAGGGCTCTTACGTTTCATAGATTCGGGTGTTTTCGTGATTACGACAATTAGCGAAGATTTCCATGGGCATAATTAATTTGGGAGTACCGTACATTAACTGAACTCAAGCGGTTAGTTCAAATCATAATAATATAAGTCGACTTTCCATACTATCTTTGTAACCGTTTTTCCAAAGTACCATTTAACTAGTTAAAAACTTTTCAAGTTAAACTAACGAAGGTATCACTTTCAAAATAAACTAAATAAAAAGTAAACGCTTAACAGAGTCGGTAATCTGAAAACTACATAAAAAGTTATAAAACTTTGAACAAAGCTAAGGCACTTGAATCTCTTTGCCAACTTAACCACTTAAAAGTTGATTGCTCGAATTTTGCGATTCAGAGAACAGGAATACTTTTTTAAGCATGTTATGTGCTGTTTATAGCGAAATTGCGGGGTTTTTAATTCGATACGGTGGGTATTACATTCAAATTATTTCGAAAGATCTCTTGCAATAGGATATAATATATTTTTTTATCTGTGGACGCTTAACACCACGTCAGTCTAGCCCCGTGCTAAGTACCTGAAGGACTTGTCCTACGGGTGCCAGACAACGGAAATATATTTAAGACTTTTATACTATTATATACAGTATACATATAAAAATCTTAAATATATTATATTATATAAGATTTTTATTATATTATGATACACATATTTAATACACATTCATGACCCAGGAACTTTGAAAACTTTTTGTTCCGTCGGCGGGATTCGAACCCGCGACCCCCGGCTTGAGCTACCAACAACTGAGCCACAGAGGTCGTCAAAAATTCCTGCAATGTTTTCACGCTAGACGCAGCACCAGTATACAGTAAACTATAGTTTACTATAGTCTTACGGCCTGTCCACGTGTCCACGTCACGACGTCGTCAACGTGGAACGGTGCGGTAACGTGGCACGTTACGTTGCCGCGACGTGCAAATTTACCTCAACGTAACGTGAAAATGCACGTCACAACAACGCAACGTTGCACTTCGCCGTGCCTTGTAAAATTCTACCGTGCCGTTCCACGTTGACGACGTCATGACGTGGACTTGTGGACAGGCCCTTAGGGTTAAATCAGACCGCAACGCGACGCGTACATGTATTTCTAAATTTGTATGGATTTGACAGATTCGCAAGACATCTCGCGCAATTGAAATCTGTCAATTCAGTACAAATTTAGAAATGCATCTGCGCGTCGCGTTGCGGTCTGAATTGACCCTTATTCGACGTTTGACAACGTTTTTGTCAATATTCTGACACGACGTGTACAACATACTGTCGGATTTGGGTCAGATTATTTACTGTACGAGCTATTAGCGTCCTCTGCTCCGACTTTTGCAATTGCGTGGCATATTATAATGATACCAAATGCAGTAGTCGGTAGGCGAGATATAGTAATATAATAATAATATCTATTCACGACGACGCTTCACACCACGTCAGTCTGGCCCAGTGGTAAGTACCTGAAGGACTTGGATTACGGGAACCAGACAACGGAAATATATTTAATACTTTTATACTATCTATAATATATTAAAGATTTTTATTATATGATACACATATTTAATACACATCTATGACCCAGGAACTTTGAAAACTTTTTGTTCCGTGTCGGCGGGATTCGAACCTGCGACCCCCGGCTTGAGCTACCAACAGTCTACCAACTGAGCCACAGGAGGTCGTCAAACTCTTTTATTTTTTAACAATATTTATAATTTAAACTTGGATCAAGTGATAATATAACATGGTGGTGTTTGTTGCTAAGCTCCTCCACAAAAGCTGAACAGATTTTGAACATTTTTGTGTACCGCCCGGGTAGTTTTGAGAATCAGCCAACATCTATTTTTCATACAAGAACGTCTTAGGCAAAACAACGATTGCCGGATCTGCTAGTAATTTTAATTATAATAATAGTAAAAAACATCACACTTTTAAAACCCTTCTAAAAGCTGTACGGTATTTCAACAAGAAGTGTTGTTTTTCATACCGACAGAAATCTCTTTAATCAAGAAAAGTTCTGAAGTCGGAAAGCGTACTCGTATTTCGAATAGTTTTCATCATACAATATAATTCTCCGCTAGCATCAAATTGCATACGACAAAATATTTTCATACAACAATATTATTTTTGCTCGTAATAATCAGTACCTACGTTGGAGAACGTGAAATTTATGCATTGACCCCTACTCATCTCTTTCATTTGAGCACTAACAACTTTTAATATTATAATCTTAGTCTGAGATAGATTTTAGATAAAATTTTCGTGTCGCGGTATTTGTTGCCAAATACCTCTAAAACGGTTGGGCCAATTGTGATGGCAATTTCTGTGCTTATCGTGTAGACCTACTTAAATCAATTTTTCATCCTATAAACTGAGCACAGTCCTTAAACGTCCCTATTGAATTTTTTGAGATCGACGTGACAAGAACATCTCTATGGTCTGGTCTCTGGACTCTGGTCCGCATCTAGTCCGCATGAAAGCTGCCCGCATAGGTGCTCTTATTCCATAGATGTTTTTCTAGCGTGCGGCCAGAGTAAGTTGTCACCCGCATGCGGACCAGATCCACGCACGGCTGACAACACATAATATTATTATGACAGGAAAAGCGCCCAAAGAGAATATAATAGTGGGCTCAAACATTTTGCCACACCGTATATGGCAGAACAAAATATTGTAATAACCCATTTGACACCGCAACGCAATGTTTGGTCACATTCAACAGAATCTATATAGCCGCAGTGCACTTAATGGCATGCGAGCTCTTCTGCATGCCAGACGTACAACAATAAAAAACAAACACAAAAAAGTCACAAAAATGCCTAGTTATGGGTTAAGACATTGCAAAAATTATTCAAAATGCAACGGAATAACATTTCATCGGTATTAGCATTCTGATTTAATTATTTTCAATTAAAATACGAACATTCAATTACTAGGCGAAGACGCGCGCCATTTGCATTGTCATAGAGTAGTAGGTTCAGAGTGGAATGTAGGCAGAATACTAATCTATGATAAGACGACGATGAATGAAGTACTCACGTAGACGAGTTTGTATTTTGGTATTATTTAAAATATTACGTACATTATACATGCGTACATTATAATAATTTTATTATTGTAATTGAAAATATTTAAGTAATTTAAATAAAGTAATTGGCTATAGCGGACTGTGGATCCATACTTAATTATATAAATTTTATTAAATAGCCATTTTTATTTTCAGTTCATCCATTCACTCAAATACATTCTGCATTCATTCGAGAGTAGGCACAAAACTGTGTCACTTCTGCGGTACTAATCTATAGCCATCACCGCCCCGCCTCTCACCCCGCTCATGCCTCAAGTGCGACATGTTTTTTGTTGGCAATAGCAACTCCATACATCTCAATGTAATAAGTATTTTACCGTGATTTCACAAAAAAAAACTGTATAAAATTATTATGTATTTTGTTTCAAAACTGGGCAACGAAAATCGATTACTGAAACGAGTAACCAAAATTAAAACATTTGCTCCATAGACGGCGGAGTACCTACCTCATAGTTGAACATACAAAAAAAAACTATATTATTATAATATGTATATATAGCCGAATCCTTTTTTGGAAGTCGGTTAAAAAGGGCAATCGGATAAACTACATAAAACACATGACTTTTAGCATGTAGATTAGACATATTTTAACTTTAATACTTAGTAAGTAAAAGGTACGGGCGACGCAGTGTTACCGAAGCGCGCGAGTGGACAGAGCGAATATTGCGATGTGCTGTGCTGTGACGTCATCGTCAAATTATAAGGATACACGACGTATCCTTATAATTTTTTCTCTCATATTTTTTATTTTCGACTTAGTTTACGGAGAGATAAAAAAAGATTAAGTGAACATTCTTCATTTTATTTACCAGCATAAATTATGTACAATATAATATTATGTAATGTATGTATATGTAGAACAGGATTATTTATTTTTTTCATTTTATGTTTCCTATTTCATTCTGCCCTAATATTTGGCTATTCAAACTATTTAATATAATATGAATCATTTTTTAAATAATTGATTCATTTATAAATTTAAAATTACGTACTCGGACATTTTCTGATTTTCCTGGGATTCCCGGGATTCCCGGGATTACAAGTCTTATCCATATTATTCTTTACATTGAAAATTACACCCATATTCCGATCTCCGAATCAACTTGTTATTTATAAAAAGGTTTACAGTCAACACAAATGAACAAAGACATGATTACAAACGCATCTGTATTACAGTATATTACACTCCCCAGCGTATAATACGAAACAATGTAAGCGAATGAGTTGCCCAGATGTGTCATTATTAGCGGAAAGGTCGGCCTAATTTCGAATATTGTCAACAAAAGGTAAAGAATATCATTTAAATTGTCCCAATGGAAACAAAGGGACGCAATTGAGTCTAGGAAGAAAAACAGGGGACCCTGTATTTGCGAAGCTCTTGTGTGTAACGAGCTCTGTACACTGCGGGGTAGAATAATCGGTGCAGCAGTGAGATAAATGACAATAAACTTCAAGTACTATAAATGAGAAAGTGTGTCCGTAGACACACTTTCTCAGGGGTAACAGATAGATCTGTTACCTTTGAACCGATTTTGATGAAATTTTGTGTGCAGATATTTTGAATCCCGGAAAAACACATAAGATAGATTTTGTTGCAAAAAAAAAACGGAGATATAGGTTCCCGCGTGATAAACTGGGTACGTCATCTAGTACGAAAATAAATAAATATTACCTGCCTCGAGATGATTTGGACTAATTGCAGCTCTTAAATATTTGTATGTTGTTTGTATATTGTTGATAGAAATTGATTCATACGCAGAAGGAGTCATGTAATTTGGTCGGGTCAAGCTGAGTCAGCTGATCACCTTAAATTAAAAAAATAAATTCATCGATTCAGCCGTTTCGAAGAAGTAACAAACACCACGATATGAAAATTTCACATATTCGATTGTATGTTAAATGGAATAATAATATTTGACAAAAAATGTAGATAATTTGCACAAAAAAATTAGCCGCTGCCCTGTTTTTTTGCCCCGCACTGTACTCAACTTGTCAACATACGCTTGTAGTGTGACAATTTACGTGGAGCAAATATTAAGATGTCTGAAGCGAACAAGTGGGTTCCCTGCATTTAGTTACTTAAGTAATTGCTTTAATTTATTCTATTGTTTATATTAATTAAAATAGATTGTGTAATTTCGCACCCTAATAAATTATTCAGAAGGCATTGCTGCTGTATATTTTACATTTCGGCGTCTTATTGAGGTGATTTGAGGTTTTCTGGGTGGTATTTAGCTGATACAAACCAGTCGTGCAGAAAGGTGGTGCATTATTGGCTATTATGGATATCATGGATGATGGAAAACTATTATTATAGTACTCTTATCTGCATGTTTGTGATATAAAAGCCCCTAGTTGGGCTGCTTATCAGTGTCACATTCAGCTAGCTTGGCACCCATACCATTCAAGCTTAATTAACAAGTTGGTCAAACAAAATTATTTTTTTCAAAATTAGCCATTGCACATTTAGGCATTTTTTATAATGACCGGCATTGTGTAAAATGTCTAATTTATCGCTTGGTCTTATGGACCACATAAGCAGTGGCTTAAAGGCTATTTTTATCGTGTATGAAACATACTTTTGACGCTTCCGATGCAGTCGCGGGCCACGGTCAGAATAGACGTTGGAGCACAGCGCCCGTAGCACACGCTACAAGTAATGCTAAGAACGCCTCCGTGGTCTAGTGGTATAGAGCGCGGCTCTTGACTCGGAGGTCGCGGGTTCGATTCCCGCGTTGGAAACATGTTATTTCCAAGTTTGGTTAGGACAATGCAGGCTAATCACCTGATTGTCTGACAAGTAAAGCCACGCGTCGGATGGGCATGTAAAAAGTCGGTCCTGCGCCTGATCTCTCGCCAGTCGTGTCGGTCGTCCGTCCCACTGGGTTATGAGAGTAAAGGAATCGAGTGCTCTTATGTACTGCGCACACACTTGGGCACTATAAAATAACTCCTGCGTAGCTGGCCTGGTTTCAATGAAACCGGCCACCGTCACCGAAACCGGTGTGGGATTATTATTATATACAAGTAATATAGTTAATCCGGCCCTGCTGCTCATTTGCCATCCATACAAAAATAAAAAAGTGAACCTGCGCTTCACGTCGCAAATTTGTCCATTTTGCTAGCAATTGCAATAGAACCTTCAACGCTAAACGATATAATCCAGGCTTCCTGGCTGAATGCATATTGAAATATCTTTAATGAGCGACTTCCTTTTATACGGGTTGTACTATGAATGTGTGTATCGGGTTTGATTTAAAAAGTATAATTGGAATGGTTTTGTATGGTATTTTTAAAAGTAATTATAATTAACTTATCGCCACCAAATGGTGCTTTTTGATTTATGTAAGAGCTAATGACCACCTATACTAATATTAATAATGCGAAAGTGTTTCTGTCTGTCTGTTAATTACCTCTTCATGCCCAAACCGCTGAACCGATTTTACTGAAATTTGGTATGGAGATACCAAAAATTTGGTATGGAGATAGAAAGGGCGTAGGATATTTATTATTCCTTCGATCGTGGAAAAACGAGACACAATAGCATTTCAATTGTTATCGCGGCCCACTTGGGCCTTACGGGAGTTGAAGCGTCAAACCGGAAAAATGAACAGTTTCGTAGTGTATTTTGTAGTGTCCAGATAATGCTTTTTCTATTTTTACAGGCATTACTTTTTTCTCAAAAAAATAACCATACTACAGTTATTCAAATGGTACAAACAGGCTATCAAAAACAATATATTATTCAGGTAGCTTATCAAACTTTGGACACCGGCGGTGACTTAATAATTGCCAAAGTTTAATGTGGCGGTCCCCGGCGTAAATAATCCGGACTCCGGTGGGGATTGGGGGCAAGGGGAGGGGAGGAAAGTGGGAACTAATTACCCATGCCAAACCAAACTAATTACAGTACCTATTCTTAATTGCCATGCTGATTTTATTGCTACACAACTAAAATTCTACTACTTTATTGAAATGTACCATCGAGGAAATTGATTCCTAGCCAGTTGACGGACCTACGTCATGTGTTCGGCTTATGTCAATTCAATGTTAGCTGTGATCGTTCGGATGGGTTTGACTTAACGCGACCAAATTACTTAGGTCCGGCCTAGGAACTAACTTCTCTGATAGTACGTAAAAGTTAACGCGCATATTTGGAGCGTGTTTGATCCATTTCCTTTCAAACTGATTAACTTTATACTTATGACATATCAAACCTGCAATTGAAATGTAATTAATGTTATTAATATGTTACAAGATAACACCCGCAACTCTCTTGTGCCAAAATTCGCAAAAGGAGCCTAATATTTTTCCGGGATAAAAAGAATCCTATAAACTTTCCCGGGACTCAAAGTATCTCCATACCAAATTTTAGCAAAATCTGTTCAACAGTTTGAGCGTAAAGAGAAGAAAAGTGTGTCTGCTACAGACACACTTTCATATTTATATTATTATGGAACAAAATTTAATAGCTTTGTCCACATTATGCAATTTCATCTTCAATTTTCATCATCTTCTTTTTATTCAACTTTCGTTTGGCATATTCAATAATTGAATGCGTCAAAATCCACCCGCGTTGAAAGAAGTGTCATAGCGAGCGCTACGATTTCAACGCGCGTCACGGGCATGCCTCACGTTCGCTGTTGACTGCGCTATAACGCATGCCCTTGATGAACAAAAAAAGGCCCAGTGTGGATAAAGCTAATGAGAATAACATTTTGCTTGCATGGATGGGAAAAGTAACGAAGATAAATTATTGTTTTAGAACTGAGATAAGTACTGCAAGATTATCACAGTAACTACAATGTCAATAAGTAAGTATGTTCGTGATTGCTCATGCAGATTTTTGTAATAAAACTGAATTTTCAGATTTTTGTAATAAAACTGAATTTCATATATAATATGAGCCCTTAGGGAATGAAAACTAATACAAGGAAATAATGAAATTTGTGTAATATTATAACTAGGCTGCGAATTGGCTTCCAATTGTTTCATAAATCAAAACTCATTTGAAATACGATAATTTTGGGTATGTATTGTGTGGGATAAAAGATGGCGTCATAAAGCGTGGCTCACTAATGAGGCCGATAACACATTGTGTGGCGTAATGAGAGGATGCGTGTGCGAGATTTGGCTTCACTAAACCTCACATACGGGCAGGCCGATCGTTCTGGTCCGACTGATCGCACGCCAATCTCACCAGATTGGTTCGTGTATTCTTTATTTTAAAGCACTTTTAGCACTTAAGGCGCTATATTAAAAAAACTGTCCTTTTTGACGTAATACTATAGGACCCTCAGAAATGTTACAAATCTGGTAATGAGATATACATATCTTCATAGCCTTATCTAGGCTTGAGAAGAACTAGAAACACGATTAATGTATTTTGCCTCGATACATTTAATTTTCGAAATGACCTCTTAGAAATACGAAATTTGAAGATTATTTTTAAACGAAAATAGATGTATTGTCACAGAATATATATTAGTTGTACCAAGTATTGTAGGAAATTAGTCTAATTATTGATAGACACCTTTGCAACTCAAAATCGTAAAGAAGCATTTTGCTTAAATGCTCCTAGTTATTTTTGAAATGATTATAATTACGTTTTTTCGCATGTTTTCCGAGCGAGCCGATAGCTTCTGGCCGCAGCGTATTCACGACTTTATAGTCATACAAATTAAGTATAAAATTGCCCTTGCGGCAAAATGACTTTCGATATAGCGCCTTAAAGCACTTTTAGCAGCATCATACTCCGACATCTGTAGAACATCACTAGGTACATCTTGCACGTTTACGTTCGGAATATTTGGCGTATATAATTACATCGTAATTACTAAAATACTATTAACCCATCAAACCTCGTACGAGCACCGGTGATCGCGACAACAACAGAATACAATAGCATTTCCAAGAATCCCCGATCGAAGGATTAATTACTTATTTAGGGTCAGTTCACTTAATCTTGTGATTTCGTGGTGCAGTGGCCACAAGGCTCGTTCTCGTGGACGCATTTAAAACGACCCTACGAGTCTCAATTAACAGTTATATTTTTTATGAATGTATATTTTAAGAATTTTTATGGATATTATGCCAGGATATGACGATTCTCACACATTAAAAACACTTATCGAAGTAATATATTGCTCAAACTTAATAGATGAGCCAGTTATTCAAAGGATTTATATTAATCGTAGAGTAATGAAATATAGAATGCGTATTGTGGTTCTGTCAGTATGCGGCGGCCAGTTTCCATTTCCTCCTCATTTCCGCCATATCTGTTCCTCATTGAATGCACTATCTATTAACTATTTAAAAACTATTATATTCGAGATAAATATGTATAAAAATGGGTAAATTAATACCTCAATCCATTGACGCCCGCAACTCCGTTGCGTAAAAAGGAACCATATTTTTTTCCGCAAAAAATTATCCTATGCTCTTTCGCGGGACTCAAAGTATCTCTATACCAAATTAGCCAAATCCGTGCACTGGTTTGGGCGTGAAGAGGTAACCGACAGACAGACAGGCACATTTTCGCATTTATAATATTAGTATGGATGTTGTGTACATTTTAAACTTACTCTTCTCTGTCTAAATATATCTTTCTCCTTTAAACCATTGTTTTCAGAATCATGTATTTGATTAGAAACGGTATTGTGAATCCACAAAAACAAACATCCTAAAATATAAATACGACATTCACAATAACTTAATTCGAATTTTCGTCACGTCGTCCATAAGACGAAAATATTATCACGTTATCAAAAGTATACTTTGTGTATTTTGTTTTTAATGTGTTAATACTTTGTTTTGCCTTTGATTTTACACAACTCCTTGATTATAATACATAGAGGGTGTTGCTCAAAAGTCAAATTGCCATCCGGCGCAGCATCAATCTAGTGTAAATCAATCAATAATACAATTTGAAACATACCATTATCAATAACATAATTAAGTAACGTAACATCCAAAAATACACAAAATGTTACGACATAATATAAATAAACAAATTTTCCTTGTGTCGTCAATTATTTTAGCCATTATTTTTGCGTTATTCAAAATATACATTTAATATTTTGTTGCAAAAATACTAGCAATTAGTAGCGTCAATGTATTGTGATTAGTCATTACATTTGAATAAGATACTAGATTATCCGCAAAAAAGTACCGTAACATATTATAAAAAATGCACAAAATTTCGACATTACACGAGTTATTGTTACATAGTCCAAAATATAAGTTTACTATTATTATTTTGTTGTTAAATACTGTGTTTTGCTCTTGACTGTACTCTCTCTTCTATTGTATCTAGAGGGTGTTATGCAACAGTCAAATTGCCGGTCGGTATATACAGTGTGTAACAAAACTAAGTGGTAATACTTTAGGGTGTGTATATTGTGTTCATTGTAGAGAGTTCACTGTGAAAGTAGCAGCGCTGAAAGACCAATTCTTTTTTTGTAATTTGTATGGGCAAGCGCCCCAGCCTCGAGTTTTCCCATACAAAAGTAAAAGCTCGTTCAGCGCTGCTACTTTTACAGTTAACTCTATACACGGGACTTATACACACCTTAAAGTATTATCACTTAGTTTTGTTACGCACTGTATATGAAGCGAACGGAAGAACATAGTACCATAATCACAAAAAATGCCTAACGTCAAACAATACACAAAATTATATTACGTTAACTAAGGTCTTTTATATTTTTCGTTATTTAAAAATATATATTTTTTTTTGTAGAGTTACGTATTTTGCTGTTGATTGTACACAGAGCTCATCTATTGTATCTAGAGGGTGTTGTGCAAAAGTCAAATTGCCGGCCGGACGGTGTAGCGTCAATAGAACGTAATTATAGATGTGAAAGGGCGAGGTGTAATGGGGGTCGCCTTGTTGTCCCGATCATAATTTCGGACGACAATATTAAATACACTCTGTATATACGAAGTTGTATAGGACAATCTAATATGTAGGAACTTATGACTTTAATCGAAAACGTAAACGAAGTTATGTGTACAGGATAGATAATACTGTAGGATGTATAATATAATATTATGTTCTGAATAATAATAATTATTATAGAGTTTACTGTTTAAGTAGGTACGCTGAAAAAGTTACTTTGGACTTTAAGTTTCTCAAAATCAAAATATTTTTAAATATGTTAACGAAGTTAACACTTTTAGAACGTCTGCATGAGGCCTACCACTGGTTCGGGAACTAGCCCAGCGAGAAGAACCGGCGTAAGAAACTCGCACGGGGCCACCTTTTACCAAAAAGGTGGAAAATTACAATAATAGCATAAACTACACTAAGTATGTAAAAATGAGTTTTTTTATATAGAAGCGGCCTATGGTCTATCAGCTTATTTTCCCAAGGTGTGCTATCATTTAGAAAATCAAGTTACCTTATATTATGCCTTATCACACAAAAGTTCTTTAACAACTTTTTTAAATTTATTAATTGAAAAAGAACAATGGCCAAATCGTACCAGGTGGGCGGTGGCGTCCCGATTTGCCATTAGAAGCAAAAATTCCCTAATATATTTTAGTTTCGTTATGTTCTGACAGCCGGCGATCATTCGCATTCGTTCTATTTTTTGGGTAATACTCTAGGAAAAATTGAAATAATTAGAAACGAGATCGCCGAATATACATTTGTAGGCTACACCGCAGACGGGAAAAATGTAGTTCTTAAGTCTAACCTCAAAATAATAATAATAATTATAATTATAATAATAATAATAATAATAATAATAAGGGCAGCTTGTGGCGAGCTGTTGGGAAGTAGCGACCCCACGCACCCGAGTGCTCCCAGGGAAGCCCCTGTTCTCCATCTCTGGCTTGCCTTCATTGGCCGGCCGGAGTGAACACTGACGGAGAATCAGGCCCTACCTCTGCCTTGCCTTAACCGGCCGGTCAGAGTGGAGTCGCGAGAGCTTCGGCTCGGAGGGAGGATGTGAAGCGTAAGTGGCGAGTGGGCGACGTGATGGGACCCTCTGAGGGTGCAAATGATCGGCGTTTAAAGTCCAGCGACACCTCTCCTACCTCAAGTCGCTCTGTCAATGTTGCCGCCTCGATGCACCTTCCGTGCGACCATTTTGAGGGGCACATTCAAAGAGTTGGCGAGTCACCGTCTGCCAACTTTATACATGTTACAACATTGTATCGGCAGACGCCATAGTCCTTCCATAGTCCCAGTTACCCAATCCACTAGCACCTCACCCCCATAGCCCGGTATCATTTTAATTCCATTCCCTGCAATAGTCCTACACTGGCCGCTGGCTCTCCTTGGTCGTACTCCTATAGTGCGGACAGGGAGAGTCGCCGGCTAGTGTCACATTACATCTAGATTAAAACTGTGTTACGGGCCTCTACGTGTTGGCTTCGGCCCCACGCATGCCTTCCAAAGGTCCGGGATTTAATTGCCCGTGAGCAAGGATTGCTTAACACAAACACAATAATAATAATAATAATAATAATAAGGGGGTGAAGCCGGTTCTTCCTAGTTAGTGTCCCCGGGCAACACTTGAGTGCGCCACCCCACTCTCTTCGGGGTGAGGTACTCACGTGGCTGATCATCGGCTCTGTCTTTCTTTAACAATCGTTTCATCGTCTTTTTATTAGTCAATCCTTGGTTTTGAATCGTTTTTGTTTTTATTTGTATCTATCTTTCATCAACTTTGTTTCCTCTTTTACTATATTTCTCGTTTAGTTAACTCTTCCCTTAGAATAAAAAAAATAAAAATTATGAGATGCGACTCAGGAATAGAAATATACCCCAGGCGGGTACCGGAGCGTTGCGCGATGGAGAATCCCGCCCCGGACCCTCGGGTCTGGGCTGCCCTGCGTATTCTGGGGAGGGCACCGTATCGCACAATAATAATGTTATCATTCATCATAGTCGAGATAACTCATCAACTAATTTCTCATCAATATCATCACTCTTTTCATCGCCACCGTCATCTCCAGCTTCATATATCATAGCTACTCAATCTAGTTCATCAAATTCATCGTCACCTATGTCAATCAAATCTACTGTGGATGTTGTGCAGGAGGCTATCTCAGCCAGAGTTACTGCACCCGCCCACAGTATGGGCTGCAAACGTAAAAAATGGTCTAAGCAAATGAACATTTTCATAATGCACCACTATTTCATACTCACAAAATTAGAATCCGATACCAAATCTTACTTATCACACTTACACTCATTATTCTCATCACAATACCCAGAAATGGAAGCATCGAAGCAAAGAGTAGGTGACCAGCGACGAGCAATAGTCAAAAGAAATCTTTTAAGCCATCAAGAAATATTAAGTATTAAAAATGATGTAAAAACTTTACTACAAAATAAAAATCAACAATTGACTCAAGGACAGAATATGACGCAATTAGAAACTCTTGCCACTAACAGTAGAAGTCAGAAAATGAGATGGACGACTGAAATAAATGAAATAATAATGCGGACCTATTACAGAATTACTAAACTAGAGACTGACCTTACCACATACCGACCATTATTACATAAAGAAATTACAAACATATGCCCTGCAATAGCTCACCTGTCAATACAAAGAATAGCCGACCAAAGAAGATCGATTGTCAATAATCACCTTTTATCTAAAGAACACCTTAAAAGAATACGCGATGAAGTGCAACAGCAGCTGGAGACTTCGAACGGGGAACAGACAGACGATATCACTAGACTACCTGACCTAAATTCTTCACAAAACCTGTTAAATGAGAGCATTCACTTACCAACTGAAGACTGTCCTAATATCTTACCAGTACCTTTAAAATTGACATCAGAATTAGAAGCTGCACTGAAAGAAATGTTCAAAGATACCTATAATATATTTAAAGATACCGATCCAACAACACGACCGTCCTTACCTAAATTAAAACCCTCCAAAAAATTAAAACAGATAATTCATCACCTTAATACTGAAACACTTCCAAATATACTGACAGACGATACGGATTTTAACACACTACATACTTACATTTATACTGCCGCATATACCGCGACCAAATTTTACGGAGTGAGAATTAATAATAACAACACACCCAACTCAAACAAAGCACGAACGAAACCATGGTGGCATAGACGCCTGGAACGTAGAATCAATGATCTTAGAACAAGTATAGGCCGACTAACCGCATATGCAAAAGGTACTCGATCATCCCACCTAGAAAAACACATAGAAAAAATTAAGCAACAGTATAAAATTCATTCACAACACGAGGCCCAAAATTCTGATATAACACATTTTTTAGATACCTTAAAACAGAAACTAAATATACTATCCAACAGATTAAAGAGATATAACGAATGCACAATTAGAAAAACTCAAAATAAGGAATTTACAAATAACGAAAAGTTATTTTACAGAAAATTAACTCAAAATAATAATAACCAACAAAATAATCTTAATTACAGTCCTACACCTTCGTCAGAATCCATGCATACCTACTGGTCTAATATATGGTCACATTCAGTTCAACACGAAAACAGTCAATGGATTGATGAAGATAAAAATAGAGTCAAAGATATCCCTGTCATGGAATTTGGTGAAATACAGCTCGAGCAAATGAAAGCAGTTATAAGTAAAACGCATAATTGGAAAGCAACCGGATCTGATCATATACATAATTACTGGTATAAACAATTTACATCCACACATACATTACTACTCAAACACATAAATTCATTCATTCAATCGCCGGACACAATACCATCCTTCATCACACAGGGTATAACTTACATGATAGCAAAAGACAATTCGGACACTACAAACCCAGCAAAATATAGGCCTATAACCTGTCTGCAAAATATATACAAGATTATAACAGCATGCATAAGCAATTTAATATATACACATATACAGGAAAATAATATTTTAGCTGAAGAGCAGAAAGGATGCCGTAAGTTCAGCCAAGGGTGCAAAGAACAGCTCATAATAGACTCCGTTATTACACAACAGGCACTTAAACAGAAACGTAATATAAATACCATGTATATAGATTATAAGAAAGCTTACGACTCTGTACCACACTCCTGGCTTATTTATATTTTAAAGCATTATAAAATTAGTCCCGTTATAATAAATTGGCTAGAAAATATTATGCCAAATTGGCACACCAAACTGAAAATTTTTGACTCCACTAAAGCCATTGAAACTGACTTCATTTACATAAGGAGAGGTATATTTCAAGGGGACTCTTTAAGTCCTCTTTGGTTTTGCCTTGCCCTTAATCCACTTTCATTCATACTCAACCAAAACGACTACGGATTTAAGATCAAATATAATTCGCATCATACATCACTCTCACACCTTCTCTATATGGATGACATCAAAATTTTTGCAAACACACTAAACCACTTACATGCCCTCGCTGACCGTACACAAAGTTTCTCAAATGACATAAAAATGGAGTTCGGGATAGACAAATGTAAAATACAATCAATAAATAAAGGCAAAATAGAACATTATATACAATACAAACTTAACAATGACGAAATAATTTATCCAGTTGACCCATTAGAGGGATACAAATACCTAGGCTTCTACCAATCACAACAAATACATCATAAAGAAACTAAAAAACTACTCAAACAGAAATTCAAAGCAAGGCTACATAAAATATTACACACACAGCTAAACGCAAAAAACACAATTAAAGCAATCAATACATATGCCATACCTATACTTACATACTCCTTTGGTGTAATACGTTGGAACCTAACAGAATTAAAAACTTTACAAAGATTAATAAATACAACTATGACAAAGCATAGAAAGCACCACCCAAGAGCCTGCTTTCAACGATTAATTTTATCAAAAATAGAGGGCGGTAGAGGTCTCATCGACATTTTAAATTTACACAATAGACAATTAACACTACTCAGAACATTCTTTTACAACCACGCACACACAAAAACACTCCACCTTGCTATTTGTCATGCTGACACTAATTATACACCACTGGCGCTGGCCGATAAAACAAAAAGTATAAAAACTTACACAAACCAGCAAAAAATCGAAGCATGGGCACAAAAATCACTACATGGCCGGCACCGTCTTGACCTTACCAATAACGCCGTTGACAAAATTGCGTCAAACGCATGGTTAAAGCAAGGGGAGCTGTTCCCTGAGACGGAAGGTTTTATGCTGGCAATACAGGATCAGGTAATAGATACAAAGAACTACAGAAAGCTTATTATTAGAGACCGTAACTTGAGTAGCGACCACTGCCGACATTGCCATAAGCAACCAGAAACAATACAACATATCACAGGCGCCTGCTCGTCCATCACACAAACAGACTACAAACACAGACACGACCAAGTAGCAGCAATCATACATCAGATACTCGCACACAAACATAATCTCATCACAGAAAAATTACCATACTACAAATACACACCACAAATAATACTAGAATCACCCGACTATAAACTTTACTGGGACAGGACAATATTGACAGACAAGACCGTACATCACAACAGACCTGACATTACTCTCCATGACAAACAGAATAAAATAGTTTACCTCATAGATATAGCCATACCTAACTCACACAATCTCACTAGCACACACACAACCAAACTCACAAAATATACAGACCTGACCATAGAGCTCAAAGCGCAGTGGAAAGTGAACACCGTCAAAACCATACCGATCATCATCTCAACCACAGGCATCATACCTAAAACACTACACACATCACTCAAAACACTTAACATACATCCACTCACATTCATAACTTTACAGAAAGCAGTAATCTTAAATACATGCCGAATAGTCCGCAAATTTTTATCAATCACCTAATTTCACAATTACATGCAGTTGTTTGGCCACAAGCCCGCAACTGCAGTAGTCACCCCGCAAGGGAGAAAAAAAAAAAAAAAAAGAAAATAATAATAATAATAATAATAATAATAATAATAATAATAATATCTATGGACGCTTCACACCACGTCAGTCTGGTCCCGTGGTAAGTACCTGAAGGACTTGTGTTACAGGTACCAGACAACGGAAATATATTTAATACTTTTATACTATACATATATTTAAGATTTTTATTATATGATACACATATTTAATACACATCCATGACCCAGGAACTTTATAAACTTTTTGTTCCGTCGGCGGGACTCGAACCCGCGACCTCCGGCTTGAGCTACCAACGCGCTCACCACTGCGCCATGGAGGTTGTCAATATAATTGTAAACGTTATTAATTATTATAAAAAATCGTGGCTATTTAGACATAATTCTTAAACGGAATTATGTTTAGAGCATAAGAACAACCAAAGCTAACTATAGTTTATTTTGGGACATCAAAAATAAAAGTCAAGTCCAGCTCCTATACAAATTTGGCCATAATTCTTTGGGATGTTTTCTGGGATTTTATTGTATAGGCGTATACATTGACCTTTGAAAGATTTGTTTACTTTGCTCAGCCTGGTTATTGGTATATCTAGCTTGTGCTTATTCCTAGTGTTCCTGCAGTGAATGTAACTTTTCGTTTTAAAATTATTTACATTTTTTCTCACGTATAACACATTGTCCAAAATGTATTGAGAGATTACGGTCAGAATTCCTATTTCTTTAAACTTTTGTCTGAGAGATTCAAAGGATGACATTTTATAAATAGATCGTATAGCTCGCTCCAGCTTTCCCTCTCGTCCAATTTGACTAGTTTTTTTAAAGCTTTCAAAATATGCAAAATATGTACACCGAACCGTGCACATTTTGAACCGAAAATCATAAAAAGAACACTCACATTTTCTGTACCAATACTTTTAACGCACGGTAAATCAGGCATGACCCTTTCACGAAGAAATATTCCTGTAGGAATATATTTAAAGGGTTTTTTTATACCGTTAGAGATCCATTATAAATATTAAAGGCAGCATATGGTGCTCGGCTCAGCTGACAGGAACAAAAGCGATCTCGCAGGGGCGTTGCGTACATCACGAACAGGGAAGGAATGCTTCCCTCTCCCGATAATGTATTTATGGAGACAAAAAAGAATGCTCTTAATGTATTAGGTTTGTACGATTCTGACGAGAGCAAAAAAAGGCATATAAACACGGTTGAAAATAAAATACATTTTCAGAACCCCTATTCTTGTATTCAATTTAGACAGCTATCAACTAACATAAACGATCTTATATCGTTTTAGTGTAAGAATTATTTCTAGTTTTGACCAATCAGAAAACGATCATTAAAATAAAGTTGATTTCATATTTCATAGGAATATCATCGTTTTGTTTTATTGTATCGAGACAGCATCGAAACCGTAATGAAACTGTATTATTTTAAGACTATTTAATACAATCGACCTACATTAGATCAAGGCCATATTGCTCCAGCGCCACATTGCATCGGCAACGCTGCGACGTTTATTTTAAATGTAACATTACATCCATACCAACAGTATGAATGCGAAAGTATATCTGTCTGTCTGTTTGTCAACTGATTTTGCTGTAGTATGGAAATACTTTGAGTTCCGGAAAAGGATTTAGAGTAAATACATTTTATTCTTGAAAAATGTACGGCTCCCGCGTGTTAAACGATCACGTCGTCACGATGTTTTTTTTTTGGAATGACGGACAGGAGTCGCAGTATAAAGATTAAAGAATGATACGCTGACACCGCAGTTAAGTGCAGTCTTGCGTCACTACAATCAAGCAATGTGGCTCCATTGGAGGAAAGGCTTAACCCTTCAGATTGAAAGTAAAATATAGTTGTATTAAATATGAAATATCACGCAATTTTATATGACAACTCATTTTATAAATCGCTACCTGCAAAACTATAAAATACGAGCGATATCAACTGTAATGCACAGTCATATTTCACCCGCTCATAATATTGAAGAAGAAATCTTTATAGAATAAAATGAGGCATCAGCTAACAATTTATTCGAAATTCGATTTAGTCGGCTATTATTTTCTGGACGCTCGGTGAAGGAGCCTACAGACTGTACACGAGAAAAATGGAAAACTTTTGACATATCAAAAATCACGAATAATACACTGATAAAGAAAAAGAAATAAAGCAGTTGGGAATATTGATTTGCTTTTACCAGTAATAATGGTATTGTTGGACTTCCTTTGAGAGCCTTTCCTTTTGGAGCGGATGTTTAATTCTACCTAGATGCTTGCAATTTTGTCCGCCCCAACATGCAGATTGGCGGTTACACCGCGAGGCCTCCACATAATATTATTCTTATAATTTCAGTTTTTAGTTTGATGTAAAAGGTTCCTTACTGAACGCTCAAACAAATGCCTACCTCAGGCGTGTGAAATTTTAAAATTTATTTCCAACAAACTTTATTATTATATTCAACTTTATACGCTATTCAATTATAGTTTACTTCAATAGCGTTTCTATACAAACTTTGTTGTTGATAAACTTTTGATTTAGGCTCAGTATCCTATTATTGTTTGCGCTAGTAATGATTGCTCTCATAAATAAACAAATTTTATTATTCTATTCTTTTTTTAAAAGTTGGCAAGTGGTCTTTTGTAGATAGTGTTGGTAAAGTCAAGCAAACCGTTTGATCGTTCATTTTTAGATTTTACTGTTATTTTACAAAAAGTATTTACGGACACAAATTTACCCGATAAGTGGTTATGAAATGTAATGAAGTAAAATGATTTTTTAAAGTACTCAAATTGGTTAAGTAAAATAAACACTTTTAGAAGTTTAATTTTAAAGAATTTTAAAAATTAGAAATATTTGGAAAGATTTACAATGTTCATGTATTATGAACATTGTAAAGCTTTCCAAATATTTATTTTAAGGACTTATGTAACAAGGAGACCAGACCAGATAGTATATATTCAATGCTAATACCGTACATATCTAATTAATAAAAAAAAACTTTGTAAACAGTCTAACTAAGGTGACTTCCAACATTAAAATAATATTAACTAGATAAAAGCACAGACATAGATCAAGAAGTGTGTGTGAATGTGTAAATAATATATATTAGGATAAAATTGTTCGGCGTACATCCGTTGTCTGATTGCCATAACACAAGTTTTTACTAAGCATGGGATTAGACGACGTTATGTACGCTACTTAGCTTTTATACTATTGTATATTATTGTATGCTTAATAAAGAATTTGAATTTAAAAATTTGAATTTAAAAGGTAGATACCGCATGTCTCACCATTTGTATGAAAACGAGCGTGCCTCTTTTTTTCTACCTACTGTGACGTACCGATGATAAGAAACGTGTTCATTACCTAGGCCAACGTTTCTATTCGAATTTCTACAGCTCTATACGGTACAAGTAGGCATTTTTTCAATCCGAAAGAACAGCCTTTCGAAAGACGAGCATTGCTCGTCATCTGGGAACGCAATATGGCACGTGAAGAACATACACAGCGGTATCTATCTTGATCTATGTCTGTGGATAAAATTAATATTAAGATATTTTTATCTGGTTCATTCGGATGTATAAAATAACACATCAATGAAACAAATCTCACGCAAATTTAAAGCGGCGAACCTCCCACTGAGCCACAGAGGTACAATCGAAGAAATTGATTCCTATTTCCTGGGCATTTGACGGACCTACGTCATTTGGTCGATGATGAGTGATGATGATGAAGGAGGCGTATCACGTCGGGGTCACCAATATGAGAATATTATGTGTGGCGGCCACCAAGGCAGATCTTCCGACCGAGCGAGGTGTTATGCTCGGTGAAGCTCAGGTACATTTCAGCTGTCATGCTGCATATGCCGACGCGCTTAAAAAACTTCGATAGCGCGATGCAGGAATGTGGCGCTAATTGTGGGTACCGCCACAACGCGACCAAATGACATAGGTCTGCCATGTGCCTATGAATCAACCTCTCTTTTTTTTATGAAATAAGGGGGCAAACGAGCAAACGGGTCACCTGATGGAAAGCAACTTCCGTCGCCCATGGACACCCGCAGCATCAGAAGAGCCGCAGGTGCGTTGCCGGCCTTTAAGAGGAAATAGGGTAATAGGGGAGGGAAGGGAAGGGAATAGGGGAGGGTAGGGAAGGGAATAGGGTAGGGGATTGGGCCTCCGGTAAACTCACTCACTCGGTGAAACACAGCGCAAGCGCTGTTTCACGCCGGTTTTCTGTGAGAACGTGGTATTTTTCCGATCGAGCCAGCCCATTCGTGCCGAAGCATGGCTCTCCCACGTATAAATACTCTGATAGTACAATACCAATCCAAGATCATTAACACATTGTTATGACCATAACCGATCTCACTTTTATACGCCAATCACAATACCCAATCGCGTCTAATTCCTGTCCGGGGTCAAATTGTCCCACTGGGGCCATCGTCGGGAATGAGTTTCGGTGTTTTCGGCCATTTTGTTACTGCTGTGCCCACCTCATTATCCACAACACAGTGAGACATTATTAGGTACATTCCTTATTAAAGTTTACATAGACATTGCTATACAGGGTGCAATTAAACCTTCCTGCCAAATTTTGATATATTGATCCTTGTTAAAAATAAAAATACACGTATTTTTTCTTTTAAAGTCACTCAGTACTAAAGTGTTGAAAAATAGCTTCCGAATGTTATCCTACAAAACACTACAATTAATGGACACAATGCGTCGGCCGCGCGTGACGAGCCCGCGCGCGCGCCTCATCCCGCGTCACCCCCTCTCATTCCCCCGCGCCGCGAGTGACCGTTCTGCAACGATTTTAAATGGGATAAAATATGTCATTGAAAAAAAATAACACACAATTTTTTGGTAAAATGGAATGGAAAAAAATTGGCAGGAAGGTTTAATTGCACCCTGTATATGCGCTAAAATTAATTTACTTCGCGGGAACCGGGAAATACATTTTTTCCGGGATGAAAAGTATTCCCGTTATTAGTATTCGGGCTCAAAGTATCTCCATACCAAATTTCCGCAAAATCGGTTCAATGGTTTGAGCGTAAAGAGGTAATAGACATACACATACCTCATACGCACTTTCGAATTTATAATGTTAGTAGAGATTTGTAAGAATTTATAATATACAGGGTGTAATAAAAATAAGTGATAATACTTTAGGGTGTGTACGCGTTCCTTGTAGAGAGTTCACTGTGAAAGTAGCAGCGCTGAAAGACCATTTTTTTTGAAGTTATACTTCTTTAGGCGCGTTATGAAAAAATGATGAGAGTGAAATTTTAAGATGCGCGCGCACCTGTGACACAAAATTAACAGTATGAAGCCGTCTGCTTAACCGCTCATTAAGTCTCGAAAAAAAAGCTACCAACAAAATAGGAATTGAACCTCGATATTAGTCGCGCATGTTGGTACGCTCGTCACCTCTGATCACTGTTTTCATATTTATAATATTTATCAACATGTCTCTAGTTTATACATTCACAACACGTGTTTGAGTTTCATACAAGTGCGAATTATATATGTGCTAATAAATTATATTCAGTAGTGATTTAAATTGAATATTTTGATTGATATTACTTACTATTTGTGAATATTAGTGAAAAAAATTGTGCTTATATACTTTTTCAAGTGCTCCAATATAATTGAGGTTAACTATCCGTATGTATTATTTATTGATATAAATTAAAATACTTTTATTTAATATAATTAACACTAAATATTATTAAATTATTATTGTTAAATACTTATTATTGGTTATTTAATATTCACAAAATAAAGAAAAAATTTAATAAAACATTTAATAAAAAGTTTGTGATAAAAATTAAAATTGAACATCAAATTATAATATTAATTTTTAATATTTGCTATTTAATGATGCCAAAGAAGTATAACTTTTCACGCGCGTACATAAGTACACGCACCCATTTTTTTGTATGGGGAAACTCCTGACGCTCGGGCCCTTGCCCATACAAAAGTGAAAAAAAAATGTTCGTCTTCCAGAGCTGAGCAGCTCTCTCAACAGTGAAGTCTCTGCAAGAACACGTACGTCGTATACACCCTAAAGTAATTATCACTTATTTTTGTTACATGTACACTGTAGATATACATCTACATCTATTCAGCCTAGCAGCAAATTAATTTTTACCGAAGCAATAGCAATTTAATAAGAAATTGGGAAACAACATGGGAGGAATAAAATGAAATATCATGTTTTTGGAATCAATTTGCTTCAGCCACCGGAATATTTCCTGAGGGAAATAAGGCATCTAGAACTACCAAATTGAAGTTATGTTTAGTTTTATAAGAAAGTTCATTTTTAGGACGGTCTTTTGGTAATTTTGGATACAAAGCTGTGATTAAATTTTAAGTAGCTGTGCGTTACTTTTTTTGAAATAATGTTCTCATTTTGAACGTTTGCAATTTACCGCAGTTATAAGAAGCTGTTTCGCAAGTTCGTTTGTGGAAATGTAGCATAAATAATTTTCACAGTCTGATGCAGAGACGTAGCATTTAAGGTAGATGCGTAGCATTTGACGTAGCCGCATATACGTAGATGCATACCATTTGACGTAACCGCGTATCACTTAACGTAGATGCGTAGCATTTGACGTAGCCGCCTATCACTTAACGTAGATGTATAGCATTTGACGTAACCGCGTATCACTTAAGGCCATCCCCCGAGGAAACGACCTTGGCTATACATTTGCCGCGTTGCCGAGATCGCACCAAAACCCTATTTTTTTTACTTATCTTAGTTCAAAATTGTCCTAAAAAATTTAAAACGGGGAATATGTAGTTTATGATATTGTCGATCTATTGGCGTGTGTTTCAAATAATAGTAATTTGTAAATCCTAAGGAGATGCTGAATGTATGCTTGAATTTTAATAAATTGGTTTTACTTTGGAAGCTGATATCATGAGTATAATAAACAAAAATAGAAAATTTAAAACGGGGAAAGGAATGTTGATATACTGAAGATTATTGCTGTATTTTTATTATAACTTTGTAGCTTTCAAATTATGAGTTTATAAGGCTTGAAATACGGTAAATTACGGTATCTCCGTGAGGAACGCCCTTAACGTAGTTGCGTAGCATACAACGTAGCTGCGTAGCATCCAACGTAGATGCATTGCATTTGACGTAGCAGCGTAGTATTTAACGTAGATGCGTAGCGTTTTACGTAGCTGCTTAGCTTTGCTTAGTAATTTAAACAAATAAATAAATAAATAAATAAAAAAATAAATAAATAAATAAATAAATAAATAAATCTTTAATGCAACCCCACAATAGGTCATATAGGTCATATAGTGTAGATAACGTAGCCGCAATAATTTTCGCACAAGACGTGGAGCTCAGTTTATATTTCAAATGTGCGGCCACTTTTAATGGGCATTTTATATACCAAAAATTGGTTTTATTGTTAAAAACATAATATACTACTGTGTCCAAAAAATTACTTGAAAAGAAATGTTTGTATACACTTTGCTCTATTGTAGTCCACCCTATATCGCCATACAAACTTTTGTATCACTAAAGAAATGATATGTGGAAAAAATGTCCCACAAACTTGGAAGTAAAAACTCACTTAAGCAATACTCCGGCCATATTTCTTTGAAAGTATCGCACTCAATGATACTGAACTAAGTTTTTATGGAGTTGCCAACTTATCGGAGCTCAAATAACGTCCGCGGGCGCTGCGAGATGGAGTCGACTTTTTTTTCAAGTAAAACGAGCTGACGACACGCCTGATGAAAAAAATTGGCATGGTGATACTTGCAACATCAGATAATATTATTATGATAATATTAGTGCTTCGTTTTTAAATCGGATATAAGTAATTTCTTCTGAAATCGGCACCTTATTTGCACTTTATGGCTTAGCTGATAAGCTTAGTCAGTTCACACCAAACAAAACAAGGTGATGTGATGCATTTTTATAATTTATAAGCTATTCAAAATTGGGAAAGGTAACCTAACATGCTAGGATATTATGTCTGTTGAGTTTCTCTTCTTACGTAGTAAAATTTATTTTTAACTGACTCATTCATATAAAAGTGAACCGCATGATCTCGTCGTCGCAATAGCTATGTCCACATTATGCAATTTCATTTCAATTTTCGTCATCTTCTTTTTATTCAAATTTCGTTTGGCATATTCAATAATTGAATGCGTCAAAATTCACCCGCGTTGAAAGAAAAGTGTCAGCGAGCGCTACGATTTCAACGCGCGTCACGGGCATGCCTCACGTTCGCTGTTGACTGCGCTATAACGCATGCCCTTGATGAACAAAAAAAGGCCCAGTGTGGACAAAGTTTATGACTTACCTTAACTATCGATGAATTTCTGACAGTGAGTTCAGAAAATGGCTCAGGGCTTATTATCATATTAGGTGAGCCACACGTTCCTTGACATAATTTCAACAGTAAAAACTTTATACAAAAGTGCAAAGCTGGTGGTGAAATATTTTCCGAATTAATGCTCGTTCTTAATAATTTTAATATCATGTCTGTTTCAAGTTTTAATGCACAATAGCGAGCGGTGCGGTTCGGTGTATTCAGTTTTATAATGCAATTCACACGTTCTAGTTATTTTTTTAACATTGTATAACAAAGTTGATGAAAATAAGTAGCAAAATCTACCAAGTTTGTATTGGATATAAGTTTGGTTTACGTGCTTATAAAAAACGTAAGACTTTTAATTAGTAGTTAGGAACTACCAATATGTCAAGTAGGACAACACGCATTTGGAACAAAAACATCTATAGGAAGAAATCGTTGTGGTCCCAGAACCGATGGTGATTGTAATCTGTTTTTTAATATTTTTCTTGTAACATCGTCGTTTTCATCAACAGCCTATCGCCTCTGCTGAACGTAGGCCTCCCTCATGATCACCCACCATCCAATTCTATCGTGTTTTTTGCAATATATTTTCAATTTAAATACAAAGTTTTTTAACCCATTTATCATATTATACATGTAATTATTATCACGGTGTCCTGAAATACAGGCTACGCCTAGTGTAGAAACCAGTCTTCCACATAAATAGTGCGTAGACTATGTAAAACATTTTGTATTTTACCTGTAGTGAGATTAATAAACGAATTATTTTTTTATATTATATTTATTTATTTATCGTATACGTATTATTATTTATTATACACCTGGGCACTTTACTGTCATACACTGAAGACGCAGAGTAAACAGTCGGCGGGACGCAAATATATATATTCGTGTAAATATTTGAGCCGCCGGGAATCGGCTGGTCTAAATTGACTGTTTGTATTTATGAACTTCACGAGTTCTTATTGGTATAGCAAATATATTTTTATCTGTATTTACGTCCTCAAAGTGGTTTCAAAGAGGTTGAAGCTAATTATGGTTCGTAAAAGCAAATTATGGACATAAAAAGATTATAGAATTTTTTAATACTTGCAAGTTAACTAAAATGTTTATGATGTAATTGTTCTTCCAGCAGCTGAAATAAATATGATTGTGTGTCATCTCTCGTTCTCGCACAAACCACTGAGCTAATTTTAATGGAATTTGAAATGGAGGGAATTTGAATTTGAAATGTGCGATTCCCACACGATAGACGAGTTTTGGCGAACGAAATTGAGAGCAAAATTAGTGTATAATTATATATATGAGTGGTATCTAAATAGAAAAAAGAACGGGCATTTATTTTCACCGCGCAGTAGCAAGAGAAGTTTTCAATTAAAAAAAAATGCAGTAAGTAAAGCGAGTAATATTTCTGAGTGCGCACAATCCACAATCCTCTCGCTTAAATTAGCTGAAATGGTTTACAAATCGAGGCATGAAGACACACATAAAATAAAATACATCATACAGGTTTTATCGCCCGTATATTCATACATTTATTTCGAGAAGTCATATTGTTATCATTTCTTATCGTGAAGCGAACATACGGAGTTTGAGTCGAAAAGTATGAAACATAAATACGTCGAACATAGAGTTTATAATAATATGACCTGCTTTTACACAGTTCTTCTTTTTCACATGTCGTCATCTTCAGAAATATATGTTTTTTAATCTACTTCACTTTAAAAACCGTCACAATAATCTAGTTTGCGCAATTTATTAAGAATCAATAAAATTGTAGGAAATAAAAAAGTGATAATATGCAAGAAAGCCCCAAAGTACAATTTCCCGACCAAGGGAGGTAGAATGCTCAGTCAATGCTTGGTAATTCTCACCTGTCGTATATTAACCCTGGAAAGATAGTGTGCGTAAAATTCACGCATGCGTTTTCGAATTATTGCTCTATCTTTGTAATTAGCGCGAATCCATTTATGTACGTTTAGGACATTTCTTTCGTCGCTGGTACCTACCATGTGGTGTACTTATCAAAAAAGTTTGTGCCACCGATTTTGGAATATAACGACCTCGTGAGTCAAAATTACGCATGATTATCTTTATCGTGACTTTTATGATTTTGGCTTATATGACAGTTTTCTTGTGTTTCGAAACTCTTGATACTTTATATCTTAACTAATATTATAAATTTATTTTTATCTATATTGTGGCTAACATATATCACAATTACGGGGGTACCAATTTAGACAAACACGATATCCTGGCTGCTGTTATGCAAAGTGATGAGAAGCTTCTGTATGAGGACACCGACAGTAAAGTAGCGGACCACGATAGTGAACATGAAGTGCAGAGTGACCAGAAATGATTATGTATTATAATCAAACAAAAGTTGGCGTTGACACGCTAGACCAAACGTGTTTTCTAATGTCCTGTAGGAAGATAAATAGCTGATGGCCTATGGCTTCATTGTATGGAATGATAAACATTGCCTGCATTAACGTATATTACGTAATTTACAGCCATTATGTTAATTGCAAAGGAGAAAAAGGATTTCTCCTTCACAATTAACGTAATGGCTCTTTGAGTCACATAAAATTTATGAAAAATGTTAGCTTGAAACTGTCCTCTATATTTACGCGTAGACGCTTAGAAGCACCAACTTTGAAGAGATATTTGCAAGACAATATCTCTGATATGTTGCCAATTGATGTGCTTGATACATCCGAAGACCACAATAATGTGAGCCAGTAGAAAAAAAAAAAAGGATTTAGTTACCTTTTTCCCTTCTAAAAAAAAGGAAAAAGGCAAATGCGTCCTGTAAATATTGTAAAAAAGTGAGCTTGTTGATATGACGTGCCAAAGCTGTTTTTTAACTTACTTAGAATATCATTGTGTAACTTTATGTTCCTAGAACAAGCTAATTGTTGATTTTCTACTTAAAAAGAGATTGATCATTATAATAAAAAATAAGTTTTCATTAGAAAGAGTAAGTGTTTATACTATTCTATTGATTTATAGGAGAAGTTTTAAGTTTTGTTTTTTTTTACTCAAATATAAAAGAATATAAAAATTATCTGCAGTCTTGATTATCCTTATATATATATATATATATATATATATATATATATATATATATATATATATATATATATATATATATATATATATATATATATATATATATATATATATATAAGGATAATCAAGCGTATATATTATAACATACAATTCATTAAAATAATCTAAAAAACCTAGACCTACAACTAATTCAAATACATGCGTCAATTTTACGCATAATTATCTTTTCCGTATGGCAAAATATGATTATCTTTCTAGGGTTAAGAGGGCGACTAACCCAAAAAATCAAACATCGTCCTTCTGTCTTCATACTCACGCCCGTCTTTCATATGCCAGGTGAAAAAGGACGAGGCGGATTCATCGCCAAATTAGTTTCTTCTCAATAACTCGATAAATATACAACATTTTAAAAATCCACTTGGTCGGTTTCTCAATGATAGAATTTCATACAATGTGTTAAAATATAAACTTAGTTCAATGCACGGTTATGGCAATAAATGAAAAATTCGTGGACATTAGGTGCATCTTTGTGATTTTTTCTATCGAGAAAATTTTAAGATATCGTGTTTTTGCTCAGATTGAATTTTTGGAAATATAATGTCATATCTAATTTTAGAAAATGAAACAATTCGGGGCTTATTTTCAAGAATAAAAATGAAAGATAAAATCGAAAATTATGGGTTAGCCGCCCCCTTAATATTATACCGCCGTACAAAGAAAACTCTAATAGTTCGATGCAGGATTATGGAATTAGCATGCTAGTCCGGAATTACAAGGAACATAATATTTTACCTATATTAGAGAATCTATTAATCATGTTTTTTGCATCTTAAAGGGACGGGATTGTTATCGTTATAGTCAGTTATAGAATATTATTATGTCTTTACATAGTACCCACAAATTTTTTGTGAGTCGATTTTTTTATGAAAAGCCGTATTATCTTATTTTACTCTCTATGGTTGTAAAGTACATAGTTCGCTAAATGACACGCTCCTGTTTCGGAGTGGTCCCGAATATCTCACATATTTCCGCCACAGACAGCCAAATGTTTTGTAAATGTACAAAGATAAACCTTAAAACATTTCTTTCGCTCGTTACCGACATAATGATTACAATGTTTGAATGTATGCTTCTGTTTTATTATCTTCATTTTTGATTATGTTACTAACTTTTTTCAAATGCATTTACGCAAATCATCTAAACTTGTATTGCAGTTAAAGATTTTCTATAAAGAGAATATTTACTAATCATTGAATGCAAACGAACAAAGAGAATATTTATACAATATAATAATATGGAACACATATCTAGAGAGTTTTCTATTTTAATATGTTAAACTAAAAGCTCGGGCAGCTCCGCACAAAATGTAAAGCCAAAACTTGTTCGATGATAGTTGAAAAAGTTATTACGCTGCGCGGAATGAGTTTTTAATATTTTCCGATATTTTGGGCAACTTGGGAAATTTTTGGCTAATAAATTTTGTTTTTGCCTAAAGCCAGCAGCGTTGGTATTCAATGGGCTAAATGGAATTTCAATGAGAAGTCCTCACTCTTTGCTTTTTGATGCTTTAGTTATTGGTAAAATTATGAATGAAATCAGCATATTCTTTCGTTATTGGTAAACTCAGAGAAACGTATTGGAAATTATAAATTATGACCGAAATCTAATAGCATTCAAAAGATTGGCGAAAAGGGAAAAGGAAATAATTAAAAATTACTTTCTCTAGAACTCCTTGAGTTAAAGAAAACAGCAAAAAAGTTATGTGACGAAAAATCCACGAAAACCATAATCGGGTTACATCGATACATCATTTAACATTTAGTAGTAAAACGGTTTTATTGGAAATAAGATCCCACTGATATCAAATACCGTAAAATGATACACAACATGAAAGTAACATCAAATAATAATAGCAGATGACTTTGAAACTCCAGCTCTCGGATAAAAGTGTAAACATATCTCTTGTGTAAGCAATACCGCTGAGTACGTCTACTCCATCGTGTTTGACTTGCCAACGTATGTTGTACATACGGGGCATAGGTATGTAACGTTAAGTGTTACAGCTAAAGTGGGAATATTTTTCACGGGCTGAGAAAGGGAAATATTATTATATTGACAAAGAATGGAAGGGACTCACAAGTTTTTCTCGCAAGTTTAGAAAAAATCTGATAATGATATATTAAATACTTTATGGGTGGGTTGCAGTGGCGAAGCCTCCATAGAACACGATTCCTACCGGCTTACCTTGGCCAATTTTAATATATACATTTTTTATTATTAATAATTATAGCTTACCCCGCTTCCTACAATTTCATAAAAATAATTCGCCATGTATTTAAAATCACGCAAACGCACACATACCCGTTTTTACGATCGCACTCAAAACGCGTACGTACTGCTCCGGTGGCCGGGGAACTCGCTCAAAGCATCGGGAATCCAAACATTTGAAATGTATGAAATTCACGCACACATACACATTACTACTACATGCAAACGACTCGTCGATATTGTCGAACAACAAGCCGATCCCACATAGCCTACCTAGTCTTTATTTGTCATGTGTTAAGGTTTAGTTTCGCATGTTTCGCTTTAAAAGATTTCGTCCAATCACAACAGAGCTAATTGCAGCTGCGGCCGACCGGCGCGTGCTGTCATTTCAATTCACAATACAATTATATTACGCGGTCATTTGCACTCATTTTGTACTGTTATTATTGTAATATGCAAAATTTTGTTTATTAAGTTAGTGGGCTAGCTTGATTGTAATGTTATATAGTTTAAAATAATCGAAAGTAGTGAAACTTTACTTGCCAAGTGTTGTGTTGTGTTTTTGTTTGTTACATCGTAAAGGTTGGTTTGTTTTACTTACTTTGAAATTAGTCGTGACACGGTTAGGTGAGAAATGGTAGCATTAGTACAAATTGACTGTTGTCTTACGGATTACCTATTAAATGACTTAAATTCGTTCTATTAAATAACGACGACAGACGACAAATAACAAAATTAAACATTTAGGTACGTATTTCTGCTGATATTTCTTTGCTACTAGCTTTTGCCCGCGATTTCGTCTGCGTGGACTTCAGACAGGTAGCCTATGTTCCTTTCCATGTTTGACATGGGATGCATGCAAAATTTCATCTAAATCCAGTTTTTGCATGATTGAGTAACAAACATCTACACTGGCAAGTCAGGATTCACTTATTTTTGGTGTGTGAGTGTGAGTGACGTGTGCTTAAAACGGCTTTTTTTAAAGCCACTTTTATCATACTCGACATGCACTGTTCATATAATACCAGTGATGTCATGTATGGTGAAGGTGGTGAATACTAACAACACTAACACTGCATGCAACGCACACAATGCAAGCAAAGCACCCTAGTAGTTATGGAAAAGGTAAACTAACACACTTAATACAGGTATGTAATTTATTGCACGTTTTTTTTACAAGAATTGAAATTTTGCTTATTCACGAATTAGCCGTTTTTTGGTCCGGCTTTACCTTTTTTTTTTTTCACCCCACGCCACTGGTGGGTTGCACCAACTTACTTTAACTATAACTGTAACTTTAACTATAACTACAGTGCAAAATGTCAAATCTTTGGTTAAATATGGCGTCCTTTCGCCATATTTAACTTCAACCATGACCGCTCATACTTATATCGAAATTTTTTCGTGAAAGTTTACTATTTTTCTCAGTGACAATAACTATAACAAAAAATTTTACGGATATTATGTAATTCAATTTTTTATACTCTCAATCCCATTGGCTGTAGCTTTAATAAAAAAAAAACGCAACAGACATCTGTGAATTTCCGTGGTCAAACTTAAGGTTAAAGTTAAGTTAGGCTTAACTATAACCATAACTTTGACCATAACTTTAACTTTAACCACGCCTCTGGTACAACCCACCCTAAGTCAAGGGAAAGGTTACTTCTTAGCCTGGTAATATATGGTTCTTGCGCGATAAGCGAATTTTGGCGCAACAGAGTATCTATTGTATAATAATATTATTGTACTTAAAAAAAAAAGGAGTCGGATCACCCATAGTAAGCGACATCCGCCGTCCTCTCGCAACCAGAGAAGTTGCATGTACTTACTATTCCTGTAGCTTTGTGCTTTTCTGGTCATCAAATTAGTATTTTATGGAAGAGGGAAATTAAGATTGCCTCATCCACTGCACCTTACCTTTCACTCTGATGTCTCTCTCTCTTCTTCAATGTGACTCAAAATAAAAGTTCAGCAGTAAGACTTGTGTTACGGGTATCAGACAACGGAAATATATTTAATAATTTTATACTATGCATATAATTAAGATTTTACTATATGATACACATCCATGACCCAGGAACTTTTAAAACTTTTTGTTCCGTCGGCAGGATTCGAACCCGCAACCCCCGGCTTGAGCTACCAACGGCCCACCAACTGAGCCACAGAGATCGTCGCTCAACTCATATTATACCACATAACTTGCTTACGTCTTTATATTATTGGAACGAAGTTACTTATCGCGCGTTGCGGGGCCTAGACCAAACAATTTGTAACGACACTTTTTTATTAGTACCTGCATGGTAGGGCCAGAGGGCATTGATAGTATTCTTGTGCGTCAACTAGATGGCGTTTTTTGAGAATAAACAGCGACGCGTTGTTAGTATTCCTGGGTGTCAATAGATGGCGTTTTTTTAATCACCTTTTACAAAAAAAGTGGAAAATAACAATAATAGCTTAAGCTTATTTACCTAGTTTTAAATTACATAGTGTATGTAAAAAGTGGTATATTTATATAAAAACTTTTGAACATAAGATTAAATAACTCCGTTCCATTCGGGCGTCCCTTGACGCCTCTCAAGTATTTTAATAATATACTTTTTTAGATTAGATGAACTTTCCTATAAAGTGGATAGATGCCAAGCTATCTACAGGTATCAACATCTGCAGTACGCCAAAATATGATGGTTGATGATTTGAGCCCCGCATTCGGCATGTTACGCCATACTCCATAATCCATATTAAAATAAATATTTGAGTATGGGGTTATTTCTATTTCTATATTTGCTGGCGGCAAACACCACTGTTTGAGTTGGGGTTCACAAATACGACGAACAGTTTCACAGAGAATGTAGGAAATATTTAACAGTTTAGGACAAAAATGTTTTATAAAAGGTGTAACAAACTAGGTAACAATACTTAAGGGTGTGTATGAGAACCCTATATTGAGTTCACTGTGAAAGTAGCAACGCTGTAAAGTAACTTTTTAAAATTTTGTATGGGAAAATTTCTGACGCAGGGGCGCTTGCCCATACGAATCTCTCTGCTCTTTCAGCGCTGTTACTTTCACAGTTATATAAGAGATACATACACACCCTAAAGTATCATCACTTAGTTTTTTTCTTCTTATAGTTATAGAATGTCCAAGTCTATCAAGCTATTTATAATGTGTAAATGAAACTTTTGTATTTACGGTGTAGACCTTTTATTTTTAAGTTTCTATTATCTAGTGAATTACAATAACTTGAGTCAAACAAAAAAAAAATGTAAATCATAACGACGCACATATTATAGCGACAACTCGATAAGGATATGTGCTAGTAGCTACAACCTTTGCGTTATATTTCTTATTGAAGATAAAAATACTTTGTCTATTTCTAAAATAAAAAAAAATAAGCTTCATTTTAAAGGTATTTAATTAAAAAAGTAATTGAAAACAAACACTCCAACTAGAACGTCTAGAAATGAACAGACGTTACAAAAGTTATATCAAAATATTTGAAGACGGATCCAATTGAATTGATAAACGCTTTAAATTCCGATCGAGTGATTTCGAACGTAATAGCTCCGGAACGTAAATAGTGAAAGCGGGCGAAAATATACCTTATCCCATTAGAATTAGGGCTACAATATCCGAGGAATTCGTTTGGACAAATAGATTTAAATAGGTTTAATTCTTTGATAAAGGACGTCGTCAATATAGATCGCAATCTTTAGGTTCCCCATTTGCGACGCTATTGATGGTTCAACTTAGATTTGATGAAAATAAGTTGAAAAGATTGTAACTTGCTATTTAGTAACTATAAGATATAATATTACTGCAATATTTTCACTCTAGATGCCTCACCAGCATAATATATACAGTACTAGCGACCCGCCCCGGCGTCGCACGGGCATAAAATATATTGCCACAGAAAAATGATTAAAATTGATAGCCTATGATCCTTCATGTGGTCTACTTCTTATCTGTGCCAAATAACATAAAAATTGCTCCAGTTGTTCGCGAGATAAGTCCTTTCAAATAATTTCCCCCGTTTTTTCCACATTATCCTATTAATTTTAGCGTGATCAAATATAGCCTATAGCCTTCCTCAATGAATGGGCTATCTAACACTAAAAGAATTTTTCAAATCGGACCAGTAGTTCCTGAGATGAGCGCGTTAAATTTAGCCCTTTAAAATAATTTTCCCCGTTTTTTCCACATTTTCCTCTATTTCTTCGCTCCTATTAGTCTTAGCGTGATAAAATATAGCCTATAACCTTCCTCGATAAATGGACTATCTAACACTGAAAGAATCATCAAAATCCGTTGCGTAGTTTTAAAGATTAAAGGGAACAAAGGGACATGAGGGAAAAAAGCGACTTTGTTTTATAATAAGTATAGAAGTATTACAGCTGTACACGGACTAGTACACTACGCACCTAGGGCAGGAAAATAAGAAATGTCTCAGATCACATGTAATTGTTAGTCGAGGCGAGGCCGAAACTAAAAATTTATTTGCACAGACCTTTTTTGACAACTCGAGGTTTGTTTAAATGCGAAAACCGATAATTTTTCCCTGATAAAACTATCCTAAGTATTTTACAGAATAAAAGTACACTGAATAATAAATATCATTGAAATGGTTTTAGTTAAAGCATGAAGTTGAAGTAACGATACAATTTTACATTTATATTATGAGCATAACTAGCTAACACGTTAAACCATAGATCATACAAAGCATCTAATATTTAAGCCTCCCTCTAGCCTAATTAGCGTCAACGTCAGGTTTTCTCAAGGCGTGAACTCAAATTTCCAATTAGGTGAAACTGACATTCATTAGGAGATGGGCTTACGTATAAATATTTACAGACGTAATACATTATTCGGTAGACGGTACTGTGAATTATGTATTAGAGCGTGGTACAAGGAATGAGCTTGGAGCGATTCGAGATTAGCATTTGACCCAAAAACGTAGCAGTGAATTATTTTCTAAAATTTTGCTTGAGAGCAATGCAAAATAGTTTTTGCTAAGCGTATCCCAAAATAATTTTAGAAATAATAATATAATTTTAATTTGTAATAGCTATTTACACATATTTTAGTGTTTTTATCAAGGAATTTTTTTAAATTCCATACTTTTGCGTTAACGGAGTTGCGATATTGCTATAAAGTATAAAATATGGCATTAAGGATTTTTCATAATTTCGACGGTGGATATTAGCGTTATTTTAAAAGTTTTGATGCATAAAAAAAAAACTTGGCATCATTTTAGACCAAATAGAAACGCTCTTCGCTTGTGACTTGCGTCTCCATTACATTCACAGTACTTTCAGAGACTTCCACATAATATGAATAACACATACGTTGAAGCTCCAGTAGATAAGCATATGTATTGAAAAGAAAGTTATTTACATTTCCAGGTCATTGTGTCGAATAAAAGGTTCGTAGTTAGGATAACTTATTATATTGTATGAAAAATAAATAAAGTATTTTTTGTAGTCAAAATATATTTTTTGTAGATTAAATTAACAACTGAACAGAGATAAGAATTAATAGTACATTACGCACCTAGGGCAGGAAAATAAGAAATGCCTCAGATCACTTGCAAGTCAACAAACATGTGATCTGAGGCTTTCTTATTTACTGCCCATGGTGCGTTTACTATTTTTCTCATCGACGGAGGCGGAAAACGGAGACATCGTTAAGCGCAGCGGGAAGAAAGTTGACGTTTTCCGGCCGGAGGTGAGAAATAATTATTTACTTGACGTCATAATAATATGTGTGGCGGTCACAAGCTGCTATATTATTATATTGCTATTGTAATGTATTTGTCTAATTATCTGCGTACGCGCGGGTATGTCTGTGACGTCGCGGAATCAGTCCGGAATAAACCGTTGTCCTAGCTGTACGTGTCTTATTCAATACCTCAGTGGCGACGAGGATGGGATTTGCGTGCCTTCTAATAATTTTCGGCCAACACAACATGACGATCGGGAAGCTGTTGGAGTTCAATGTGCGTTCCGGGAACTGGACAATGTATGTGGAAAGAGCTGAGATGTGTTTCAAGGTAAATGAAATTAAAGAAGATCTCTGGCTACCTACATTAATCGCAGCGATGGGCGATGAAGCTTATGAATTGCTAAGCAATCTAACGAGTCCTGCAAAACCCAGTGATAAAACGTATGCATTTGTTACAAAGGTGATGAAGGAACATTTACAACCCAAACCTTCGTTTATGGCGGAACGATATCGTTTTAGACAGAGGAGGCAGGAACCGGGGGAGAGCATATCCCAGTATATTTCAGAGTTAAAGAAAATGGCAAGGTTCTGCGATTTTAAGGCAGTTCTAGAAGAAAACCTGCGGGACCAATTAGTGTGCGGGCTGAGCAGCGAGACTGCGGGTGCGCCCAGGGGCGACCCCCGTGTTTTGCCGCGCTCGACCCGTGCCGTATGCGCTACGGTCTCGCGTCGACGACGAGCTGGATGCGATGCTGCGCACCGGCGTCATCGAGCCGGTCGACAGCTCGGACTGGGCCACTCCACTGGTGCCGGTGCGTAAGGCTGACGGGGGACTCCGTATCTGTGCGGACTATAAGATGACTTTAAATCCAGTTTTGCTGATCAATAGGTATCCTTTGCCCCGCATCGATGATTTGTTAGTCAAACTTAATGGCGCCAAGGTACTCTCAAAGATTGACCTGTCCCAGGCCTATAATCAGCTTGAACTCGATGACCCCGATAATTTGACAGTAATTAACACTCATAGAGGTCTGTTTAAGTTTAAGAGGTTAGTTTATGGGCTATCGTCGAGCCCGAGTATTTTTCAGAGGACAATGTCGAACTTGCTTAGTGATATTCCTAATGTTGAGATTTTCTTGGACGATATAATAATAGGTACGAGTACAATGACGAGTCATTTAGAAACGTTAGAAAAATTATTCGAAAGGTTACATAACAACGGAATTAAATTAAAGAAAAACAAGTGTTTCTTTATGACTAACGAAGTTAGGTATTTGGGGTATATTATATCCGCAGAGGGAATCAAGGCGGACCCCGAGAAGGTAATTGGAATAGTGAATATTCCCTCCCCGCGTAATGTCACGGAGTTACGGTCGTTTTTAGGAACAATTAACTTTTACGCAAAATTTGTGTGTAACTTAAGCTCCATTTTAGCTCCACTGTATAATTTATTAAAAAAAGGTATTAATTGGAATTGGGATCGCGAATGTGAGTTAGCTTTTAAAAGGGTAAAAAATATTTTAACGAGTGCAGATGTCTTAGCTCATTACGATCCTGATAAGCCTTTGTTTTTAACTTGCGATGCTAGCGCGCGAGGGATAGGAGGAGTGCTAACACAGCTAGATGAGGGGAGGGGTGCGGGCGCGGGAGGTACTGGCCGGCGCGAGCGACCGGTTATCTATGTTTCACGCGCGCTCACCAGTGCTGAAAAAAACTATTCACAAATTGAGCAATAAGAGAGAGAAAAATTACATCAATACCTTTACGGTAGGCAATTTACGTTAAGAACAGATCACAAGCCGCTAGTGACTATTTTAGGACCTAAACAGGGAATTCCGTCAATGGCTGCGAGTCGATTACAACGATGGGCTATTAAACTTTCCGCGTACACGTACGATATTGAATTTGTAGGTTCTAAAAATAATGGGGCGGACGGCTTATCGCGTTTGCCGGCGCGCTCGTCATATTATAAACAATGTACTAAGATGCCGGAGCAAACATTTTTACATTTTGCGGAGAATGCGATGTTAATGGATTACCAAGAAATTAAAAGGCAAACTATTCGTGATCCTTTGCTGGGTCGGGTTTTATCTTACCTTAGAGACGAATGGCCCTCCGATGACATAATAACCTCGTTGAAACCATTTTACAATCGGAAAAATGAGTTATACGAAGAATTAGGGTGCGTTATGTGGGGTCACAGAGTAGTAGTGCCGGGGGCCTGTAGGTCAACGGTGTTAGCAGAGCTACATGAAGCACATATGGGCATCGTTAAAACAAAATCGTTCGCTCGTAGTTACGTGTGGTGGCCGGGCATCGACGAGGCGATCGAGACGATGTGCCGCGCGTGCCCAACTTGCTCAGCCGAGGCGGACGCGCCGTCGCGTCACGTACCGTGCCCATGGCCTTGGCCCGATAAACCATGGGCTCGGGTTCATCTCGATTTTCTGGGACCGATTAGGGGTAGAATTTTCCTGGTTATGGTCGATGCCAGGACTAAGTGGATAGAAGTTAGTCAGGTACCGAGTACGGCGGCGGCTCACACCATTAACAGGTTAAGTGAGGTGTTTGCACGTTTTGGACTACCGAAACAAATAGTTTCGGATAATGGCCCGCCTTTTACAAGTAGTGAGTTTTCTGAATTTTTAAATTCCAATGGAGTAAAACATTTATTTTCGGCGCCCTATCATCCGGCTTCCAACGGCGCGGCAGAAAATGCAGTTAGGACTATTAAGAGAGTTATTAAAAAAGCTTTTAGAGATAGGTTAGATGTATTAATAGCCTTGAACAATTTTTTGTTGCATTACCGTAACACGGAACACTGTACGACGGGTGAAGCGCCGGCAATTTTAATGTGCGGCCGGAAACTTCGAACTAAGCTAGATTTGTTGAGGCCCGACCGAGCCACTAAAGTAAGAAACGCCCAACAAAAACAGCAGCTAACGAGTAGCGCTAGCGGGGCACGTGACCTGCGTCCCGGGGAAGAAGTGTGGCTTCGCCAGTACAGGGGAGGTGATAGGTGGGTGCAGGGGACAGTGACGGAAAAGATAGGAGCTACAGACTATAGAGTAGTCGATGCGGGAGGTAGGGAGTCCCACAAACATATCGATCAGCTTAAACAGAGGAAACGTAGTTCACTCATTAGTCCGTTGAGTCCCCCCAGTAGCGAGGGGGAAGTATCAGGGGGCGGTGGAGATCCCAGCCCGAGCTGTAGGAATAGTTCAGCGCCAGAGATAGTAACCGTGGAGGATGATGATGAGTCTCAGGAACTGTTTAAAGACTGTGAGGAGCAAAATATACCGGAACCTGTTCAATCGTCGGCTTCTCCTTCTCTTGAGCCGACCCTGTCCCGTCCCATACGCCGATGCAGGCTTAAGAATTTACCTTAGTATAGTTAATTAAAACTAATTAGCATTAAGATACTGTTAAAATTTAGAATTAAGTCCTAAATGTTATGGCATAGATATCTAGTTAATTCATATCTCCTGATTACCTTTGCAATAGTATGTGTATTGTGTAATTTACTACTGGTTTTAACAAAATTGATAGTTTTTACTGTGTTATTATTAAGGATAATTATAAAATAAGGGTGGAGGATTGTAATGTATTTGTCTAATTATCTGCGTACGCGCGGGTATGTCTGTGACGTCGCGGAATCAGTCCGGAATAAACCGTTGTCCTAGCTGTACGTGTCTTATTCAATACCTCAGCTATCTTTCCTACTGTAAACTCATTAGACCTATATTGTACTCGGCGAAACATGACGATAGCGGTCATTGACTCCCTGTCAAAACTTGTCATTTTCTTAGATACAAAGCCGCGATTGACAACATCTGACACTTCATTGTCAATCGCGGTTTATATAGAAAATGACAAGTTTTTGACAGGGAGTCAATGACCGCTACCGCCATGTTTCGCCGAGTACAGTATAATATAACTTTTCATATTATCATGCAATAAATAAAAATTAAAACAAAATCTGTTCATAAGGAAATCATGCTAAGATGTTCAGACAGACACGTTTGAAAACTTATGACTTTTTATTATATTTATCGAGGTTAGTAAAATGTAATAAATTGTAACAAATCTTTGTATATTTCCAGCTGCTCAACTTTGATGTAAGATGGCTCTGAAATCTCAACGATACAACACTAAAACGCGGACTACAACATTTGCAGTAACTCCTTAACGCTACATTTGCTCCGATTGGATTTAACTTATGTGCGATACGGCGAATGTTTCAGCCGATTTAAAATTGTCTTGCTGTACGTGGGCCCCTAGACGATCAATTTTATTGTGCAATATCAAACAATATTATTGAACAATTTATTTGACAATAAGATTGAAAGGCGGGCGCGTTCAATATCAACCCTAGACGGTCAATAATATTGCACAATACGTGATAGCTGGAGGCATTAACACTTTACAGTTTATACATTATAGCGTATACTGAAAAAAAGGACGTAAGCTAGATTAGCTTACGTCCTTTTTTTCAGTTAACACCAAGTTGATAAGTTTAATGTCAGTGGTTAAAATATTATTAATATAATAATATTATTATATCCGTTGAGTCACTTGATAAGACATGAACCAAAATGTACTACAGTGGGTTGATCAAAATGGCAATGTTTATTCTGGTGGCTTGGTATCTTTCGTTTGTGGATTTTGTAGTTTTGTTTTAAGGCCATCCCCCGAGCAAACGACCTTGACCATACATTTGACGCGTTGCCGAGATCGCACCAAAATCCTATTTTTTACTTATTTTATTTCAAAGTTGATCTAGAAAAAATTAAAACGGGGAATACCTATGTAGTTAATGAAATTGTCTATCTATTGTCGTGTGTTTCAAATAAATGTAATTTGTAAATACTAGGAAGATGCTGAAAGTATGCTTCAATTTAGAATTATGCTTCAAATTGTCATTACTTTGGAAGCTAACATAATAACACGAACGTAAAAAAAATACGGACGTAACCTTGTCTATTTCACGAGTGAAGCATAGTAATGGCCGCCCGTGTAGGATGTGTGCGTGTCATTGGCGCCGTCAGTCAATGTACAATGACAGCGGGTTGTAGTACCTAGTTGCGTGTGTGAGTGTCGGTCACGTATACAAATACAGTACAGTAAACGAAATTGTCGTACCTTGCATGCTTCACCTCTTTATAGTGTAATGCTCCGTCCGTATTTTTTTTACGTCCGTGGCTAATAAATTGAGTATAATAAACAAAAATAGAAAATATAAAACGGGGAAAGGAATGTTGATATACTTACTGAAGATTATTTCTGTATTTTTATTATAACTTTGTAGCTTGCAAATTATGAGTTTATAAGACTCTAAATACGGTAACGAATATCCGTAGGGAAAGGCCCTTAATAAGTTTGAAACAATAACTTTCCGGTATTGTCCTACCTTTTGCTTAGAATAGTTACAAAGCAGGTTAAATAATGCGTATCAAATCCGTCTCTTTTTACTCCTGCCTTTTTAGGGTTCCGTACCCAATGGGTACCTACGGTACCCATTTTAATAAAAACGGGACCTTATTACTATTAAGACTTCGATGTCTGTCCGTCTGTCTGTCTGTCTGTCTCCAGGCAGTACTGCAAGAACCGCTACAGCTAGAATATTTATAGTTTGACAGATTTCTGTTGTCACTTTTACAATAACAAATACTATAAACAAAATTAATATTTGAGCCTGCCACACAACAAACGTGATTTTTTGGCCTTTTTTACTCCATATAATGGCAACACGTAGGTACTTGAAATTTGAACAAAGTCCTAAATTATAATATTATGTTTACTTTAATATTCTTCTATAGAAATAAAACACAAATTTTGGCCTATTTTAGCTCTAAAACGGTACGGATTTTTTTCATTTACTTTTACCGATTTCATTGTAATTGGTAACTATAGTAACCAGCTGAGCCAAATTGCATTGTACCCGACAAGAGCTACAGGGGAGAAGAATGTGCGAAACAAAACTTTCTAACAGTGGCGTAGCTACCAAGGAGCAAGGTGTGGCGGCGACCCGGGGCCCCTTCATCTCTATCTCTAATTTACAGGTTATAAATTTTATAATGTATTTTGTAGCTGTTAATTCTTGTATGGTATCTTTTAGATAGTTTTTATGTGTACTTATTATTTATTTATAATGTACATATTATATAAAAAATATGTACATATATACGTATTACGTATGCATAAAAAATCAGCCAAGTGCGAGTCGGGCTCGCTCATGAAGGGTTCCGTATCGTTACAGAGAGAAATCAGAAAGTATGCAAAAATTGTGTTATTTGTATGGGGGGCTCCCATACAAGAAACACAATTTTTGGCCTAAAATATTTATTTTATTTAAATTTTATTATTAATTATTATTAAATAACAAATATAATTAAGGATTTTGTGAAAATTTAAAGCGTTTAGCTGTTGCCATTATTGATTAGGAGGAAAAAATGACAAAAAAATCACGTTTGTTGTATGGGAGCCCCCCTTGAATATTAATTTTATTTTGATTTTAGTATTTGTTGTTATAGCGGCACCGGAAATTTGTGTCAATTTCAGAACTCTAGCTGTAGCAGTTCTTAAGATACAGCCTGGAGACAGACAGACGGACAGACAGACGAACAGACAGACAGTGAAGTATCATGATTAGGGTCCCATTTTTACCCTTTGGGTACGGAACCCTAAAAAGATTGCAGGCACCAATTGGAAAAACACAAGATATACAGAAATGGTAGGCTCCAGGGGAGGCCTATTCGACGACGCAAGATAATCTAGTAACCGGTGTCAATAATATTGTCGAATAAAGGCTTTTATTATTATTATTATCTTTTAGATAGTAATGTAAAGAAGATTTGTAATTGCAGAGGGTAAGATGGTTGCGTCAAGTTTTCAATTACGTCCTGCGTGTTGAGTCGCCGCCCACTTTTGCCCCAGCGTGCCCTCAGTTAGCCACGCCACTGCATCAGGATTTTCTCTAGCAGTCCTAACAACGGATGCTCGTTTCTAAAACATAAATTACCCCTGTTATGAGATGAAACTATGTTGTTAATAAAATTCAAGACATACCGCAATACGCCTTCATTAGAATAGCTTCATTACATAGGCGGGAAGCCTCATAAATATGCAAGCTTATGTTACGCGGCGAGACTGTCAGCATCAGTAATGTACATGTACATACAATATATAGGATTTCATGTGTTAACGCCTATATTTGGGATCATAATTATCAACATGATATAAGCAGACAATTATTGTCTGCTTATATCATGTTAATGCTCTTCGACTATTATAGAGTACAGTAGTTGCTATAATAAATTTATTCGAAACTGTGTGTTACCACTTTACGCATAAGCTGTGGAACCGATTTTAATTACCTTAAGCCCCATTAAAAGATTTAGCAATTTTTTTTTGTAGTTTTTTGTTTGAAACTGAAGGGAAAGGTTAAAAAAGATATTGAAAAAAAAATTGCTACTTACCTCAATCTTTCCCAACGGAATATTTCCTGGACTACTAATAACAAGTGTTAAAAATAACCTTTATAATATATTATCTTCTTCTTCTATATAAATATATTTTGTTTAATTTTGTTACTCTCGCTAAAACTTGAGAATGGCTGATACTAAGTTCGCCGGGTTATCTAGTTTTTAATAAAAAATCAAATATTCCATAATGCACATGAAAGCTGGCTGGGTCCACAGTATTAATTTCATAAAGAATGGTACAGTATATAATATTGTCCAGGATAATCGAAAGTCAACAGCAATCACTATAATAGATTCCCTGATTACGTCGTAGGTGTTGGAATTAGGGAAATGCTATCGGATTTGGCAAGCGTGCATCTGCACAGGTGGTATTTGATTTATGTAAGGCTTTGCGGCTTACAGTTTGAATGATAATTCGGCTATGTCGGCCAATTGTGTATGTGATATTATATTGACGAATTAATGACCCTGCTCCGACAATATTATCTATTGTTCACAATAATTATAATTTAAATACAATCTATACGTCCAAAGAATCGTTCATAGATTATTATACATCAAGTTAGACATAAAATATACAATGATGTTATCTTGGGTTCACCATCAGAAAAACAAGAGTCAGTTCTTCTGTGAGTGCTGAAAAAATATTCTAGGTCAAAGATAAAAATTTCGAGGTTTTTAGGATTTTCCTCTATAATGACTTACCATTTTCAGGCATTATCAGATTTTGACAATTTTTTTTGTTAAAGTCATGGACGTAAAAAATGACGTAAACTATGGGCGTAAAAAAATGCGGACGGAGTCTTATTATACACAGCACTGTATCTTCAGAGTCGGCCACGCACACATTCTTTCGAATGTGTGCGTGCGGGCTGTGTACACTGTACATGCAGTCAGCCTGGCTGACTCTGAAGACACAGTGCTGTGTATAATAAAACTCCGTCCGCATTTTTTTTACGCCCATAGTTTAAATTTGATAATTTTGGGTGAGACTGTTACTATTATAATCGCAAAATGTTAAGTAGTCTGACTATACTGCAAAAAACTAAAATCATAATAATATTTACAATTTTTTTTGATTTATGTGCTTTGTCTGAGGTTACTTTTAATATTACAATTAATATTAATTATACATACGATGCCTTAAATAATGATTTTATTTATAATTGATAAATAAAATTATTAAGTTGCATCATGTTGCATCGTTCAAAGCCACCACGTTCGCCACCACTGCAAATAAACATATTATACGTTCCCACGTATAATATGCTTATTTGCAGTGGGGTGCCTAATAAATTCCCGGCTTGTGTCTGTCTGACCGCAGCCAGATTGTTCTCGTAATCCCAGTTCAGCTAATGGTTGTACTGCACTACCAATAGTGTAGCAGTGGGGTACTATCAGCAAAAGAAATTCCAAAAATACGATACAGATAGCGGCTAAAATAAAAAAGGAATTAGCTCAAGCATTTATTGCGAAAAAAAAAGTAAGCAAAGAGAGTTAGTAATGAAATTTTAAGTTAGGATACAAAATAAAATTGAGTGTCATATAATTAGGAACTCGCAAAGCTAATATAATTATCACCAATTTATAATGGCCGACTTTTAAAAAGTTCAAGCTGACCAAACTTAATATTAATCTACGTCGTTAAAATTGGAATTCTGATTGCATCTGAAGCTCAATTTGCTTCTTCATCACCGCATCCTCAAACTGCTTCAACTGACCCTTCTTCCAATTATCACCAAACAGTAATGTACTAACTTTATTTTCAAGTAGCTGGCCCCTCAAATCCTTGTTAAATTTGATGACAATAGCATTCCTTCTACTCGTAGCAACTTCTTCGTCGTTGCGTCGCACCCGAATAGATCGCACGTACATCGTCTATTTAGTAATTTTTTATTATACTACCCTCATCATGGCCATTTGCGAAAAATGTAACAAAAATATTACCAAAACGAAGCCAGGAATAGAGTGTAGTAAATGTGATAAATTGGTTCTTCTAACGCCTGAATGTTCCGGACTTAATAACAAGCAAAGATCTGCCCTGCGCGCCAACGAGAGCCTGGATTGGACCTGCGATGAATGTCAAGAAAATACACCTAGACGTCGGTCGATAATCATTCCGGAGGACGACAACGAGGACGAAGAACAAGGGTTCTCCAGTAAATTATCTACCTCATCACCAGAAATGCAAAAACTCCTGAACGAAGTCATCCTACAGATGCAAAAAGCGATGAAAAGAGAGTTGAAAGACTTTACAAAATCGTTGCAGTTTCATAGTGACAAAATGGACGAGATCCTAGTAAATTTATAAAAAAAAATTTAAAGCAACAACCCTAGAACTCAAAAGAAAAAATCTGGAATTATCTAATAAGAACAACGAACTTGAAACTAGAGTGGGTGCTCTCGAACAAAAAATACAAAACTATGAACAAAAACAATTGTCTAAGAAGATTGAAATCGCCAACATAACAGAAGAACACGGTGAGAATATGCCAATAGTACAAAAAATAGCCAGCAAAATTGGTGTACCTGCAGTAGAAATCGAAGAAGTGTCGTACCTATCTGGAATTAAAGAACGCCCCGGAAAGCTTATACTCTGGTAAACAAGTGCCATTTTCGTCAAAACCTGGTCTCATGCACCGAAAATTATGATTTTGGTCTCATTCGATTCGGAATACCATCTAGAACATTTTATCAAAATTACAAGACGGGCTGAAAAAAAATGCAAAAGTTATAAACAATTAAGTAAACATAAAAATAAGGGTTTGGTTTTTTTTTAATATTTCAAAAACTATTTGAGATAATCAAATTTTGAAGATAGATCCTTAAAGAACAGGAAATTTCCTAACAAAAATCCTAGATACTGGAACCTTACCAATAATCCTTATAGCTTTAATTGAGCGGCGAAAGTAACGGTAAAACCGCGTGGTTCGGGTTTCGCGTGATTTGCCGCAATCTGCTACGTGAACTAAAAAAATATTTTAAGTGATTAAATATTAATATTAAGGAATAAAAAAAATTGGGTACTAAGAAGACATATTAATAAACAATAATCCGTTAACAAAAATAAATTATCACAATTTGTTTTATTATTATGCTTTTCTTAATTTGTTAATAGTCACCATTTTAATGTTAACATAAAAACGCTGATTATTTCTAAACAAGAAATCCAGATTTTTTTATTATTCTTTTGAGCTGATCTTAAAAGGTTTTATAAGAGATTCCCGTTTGTAAAAATTAAATTTTTTTTATTTTTCACTTTTTTATTAACATTCAAAGTCATTCCAAAATTATTCATGTAAATAAAGCAATTACGGTACTTTTATATCCAATTATTGTTACTATTTTGTTTTGTTATTGTAAGAAGCCAGATAACAATATATTTATTTTTATTTATAACTAATAAAATTTAAATAATCATTTTTATTGATGAAAAACCCCTAATTGCTATATTTACATGAAAATTTCATGAATGCCTTTGATTGTTCATAAAAAAGTGAAAAATCAAAATTGTTGAATTTTTCCAACGGATGTCTCTTCTAAGCCCTTTTAAGATTAGCTCAAAAGAATAATAAAAATTTCTAGATTTCTTGTTTTGAAACAATCAGCGTTTTTATGTTAACATTAAAATGGTGACTATTAACAAATGAACAAAAGCATAACAATTAAACAAATTGCGATAATTTATTTTTGTTGATGGATTATTGTATATTGATATGTCTACTTAGTACATAATTTTTTTATTTCTTTATATTAATATTTAATCAGTTAAAATATATTTTTTAGTTCACGTTGCAGATTGCGGCAATTCACGCGAAACCCGAACTACGCGTTTTAACCGTTACTTTCGCCGCTCAATTAAAGTTATAAGGATTACTGATAAGGTTCCAGGATCTAGGATGTTTTTTTAGGAAATTTCCTGTTCTTTAAGGATCTATTTTTAAATTTTGATTATCTCAAATAGTTTTCGAAATATAAAAAGAAAACTAAACCCTTCTTTTTATGTTTACTTAATTGTTTATAACTTATGCATTTTTTTTCAGCCCCTCTTGGAATTTTGATAGAATGTTCTAGATGGTATTTCGAATCGAATAAGACCAAAATCGTAATTTTCGGTGTATTAGATCAGGTTTTGAGGAAAATGGCACTTGTTAATCAGACTAAAAGTACTGAAGACCGGAATCGTTAGGCCCATCTTTAAAAAGGGAAGTAAACGTAATTATGACAACTACCGTCCCATTACATTACTTCCAACTATTGACAAGATAATTGAAAAATATTTATCACATAAAATTCACTCATATTTCTGTAAAAATGGTGTAATTAATGCTCAACAATATGGAATTCAACCTCGTAAAAGTACTACACAACTACTGTCTGCCTTTACGAATCTTATAAATGGTCATCTTAATAACAAACTACATGTACTTGTGGTATTTATAGATTATACAAAAGCTTTCGATACCTTAAGGCATGATAAGCTAATAGAGAGACTGGAAGAATGTGGTATAAGATTTCTTTATTGGATTGGTGCAAGGATTATCTCAAAGATCGATCTTACCACGTAAAGGTAGACGGTAGCTTGAGTGATGAAGTCCTAGTAACAGAGGGCACTGCTCAGGGGTCCGTATTGGGCCCACTTCACTATTTGGGATATGTTAATAATGTGATCCTTGTCATACTATTTTGTGTAATATTCCAATTCGCAGACGATACATGTATGATTGCTGCTGATAAGGATGTTAATGTTGCTCTTAAAAAGCTTCAGAGGGACTTTGATAGCTTGGTCAAATGGTCACACGACTCAGGTCTTGTTTTAAGCCCAAAAAAAACTAAAATGATGCATATATGTTCATCACACAACAAAAAGATCCTTCAACACAAACTAATATCACATGAAAATACATGCTTACACTCTACACCTGTAAAGGGACGCCCATGCATCTGTCCTGAAATTGAAGTCGTTAGAACCTTTAAATACCTGGGCCTAATCATTGATGATCGTTTAAAGTGGACTGACCATATTGATAGCGTTTGTATGAAGCTAAGAGCAATCCTAGCCAAATTTTCCATAATTAGATGGAATATCTCTTACAAAAACTTACTAACTCTTTATAACGCACAAGGAGAATCAATTATTGATTATGGCCTAAGCTCCTACGGTTTAACTTCACGTTCTCATTTTAATACTATTTATCAACTACAACTAAGAATATTAAAAAATATTGTTCCATTCAAAATTCTATCAAAATTTCATAATAACTATGATGGTCTGTTTAATCATTGTAAAATTATTCCTATACATGACAAAATAAAATACCGTCTACTAGTCGAACAATTCTTCAACAGTAATATTCAAGTTCTGAAACAAAATAATTACAATACTCGCAGCGCCAACTTAGCAAAATTAGAAGTCCCACAGTTTACAAATTCATACGGTAAAAATTGTCTCGAGTATGTAATACCTAAGCTAATCAATAACCTAAATACAGATTTAAAAAGTAGTTTAACCCCAAAGAATATTAAATCAAAATTAAAAACTTATATATTAAGCAACTTAACATCTCACTGTGAGTAATTAATATTTTCCGTTAACATCCTGTATAATCAGTGTCCAACTACTAACTGCTAACCGGTTGTAAATGTATTGAACGGCGCGGGCGCAGCTGTGGGCCGTGCCGTGCGCGTCAGTCGCCGCACGCACGGCCCGGAGTGCGCGCGCACGTTTAGTATGATCATAACGCCTTACACACTACATCTACACTACACACGGTAATAGATGATCAATGTACTTGTAATAATTTTTATTATTTTTGATTTTTGATATGTGAAACAACGACTGGACGGCGCATGGTAAAACTTGTATAAGCTTATATTGCGCCGTATAACATTGTTTTTGTAATTATTAGGGATAAATAAAAGAAAAAAAAACGACTCGTTGAATTGAAGATCACATAACAATGAGCCAGCGTCTACCAAATCTTCTATTACGTCTTCGTCACCATCTCTCTCAAATAGTTTACTGAATGCTTTGCTCACACAAGACAAAATCAGGGCAATCTGCTTTTGCTTATTTTGCATCTCGACGTCCTTTCTCAAAACATTTTCAACCAGTTCATTCTTCAGTGGCGAATTGATCTTATTATGGCATTAATCATTGGGCAATTTTTTGGAATAAGATGTTTCGCTTCGAGCCCTTTCTTTTCTGACATGTTTAAGCCATTGGCAAGCAAATAATTCCAGCTTTCGGTTAATTCTTCTGTAATGTCTTCCCCCATTTTGCCACCATTTTCATCCGAAGGAGCTCTCGGCAGTTTGTTGAGTATATCTTTCTTTAAATTTCCTTTTTTTAGGAGTCTCTCCTTTGTTTGAAGATAAGGAAATCTTCGTTGAAATCGCAATCGCATTTTTAATTTCTCAGAAAAAATATTATTTTTAACAAAAAATTAAAACCGACTTCCAAGGTAAGAACACTAATAACATCCTTATAATAATAACTAAAATAAGTATTAAATAATTTTCCCTTTCTAATAGTGTCTTTTTCCGAATTCGGCTAAAACTCAACTATTTCTGTACTCAATCTTCATCATTTTGAAATCGGTACCAGATACCTCTAGCGGAGTCTTCAGTCTGACAGAATATTAATTGAAACTTTTGTAACTGGCACCGACTTCAAAATTATGAAGATTGAGTACAGAAATAGTTGAGTTTTAGCCAAATTCGGAAAAAGACACTAGGAAAAATACACTACAAAGGAAAAATTATTTTATACTATTTAGTTACCCCTATAAGGATGTTATTAGTGTTTTTACCTTGGAAGTCGGTTTTAATTTTTTGTTAAAAATAATAATTTCACTCTTTTTAGTTACCTAGTAAAGCATCGCGTACTATACCTACGTAGAATAATACACCTGTATATTATTCTACGTATCTTATTACACTTTGTTAACAGTCACACTTACAAAAAATAATATCAGCTGCAGATAATTTTAAACAATACATAAAAAAAAAAATCGAAGTGAACACACGGTGCTAGGTCATTTAACAATTGGGCCGCGCCAAACCGGGATAGCAGCGGCGAGGCGATCATATGATTTTAAACTTTATCTCCATTAATGTAATACATAGTATCGCTTGAGAAGTCTACGGCCGCCCCTGGCCGCGATTTGTATATTGTGACAGTGCACTTGCATGTTACCACAGATGACAGAATACATAGAATTATAACCTTACAGAATACATAATTAGTACCTCACGGTACAGAAGTTTCACTCCAGAGTTTAGGTATGATAAACGCAAGCGTCCGGTCACCGGACTAGTCTCAATAGGATGGCACTCGCTCGACTTGCCGCACACGCTGCCCACGCTTAAGCGAAACAAAAGTAATGGTACCCGGCCCCGCGCCGCCGCGCCGCGCCGCTCGCTTGACAGCCCTGGCAGATTGAAGCGACACGGCAGACAGTTATTGTACTATGAACGCTAAACGCAATGCAAAAGGTTGAAATTAGGTTGTTTTCCAGAATAGTAGCCTGCATATTGTTACTTGTATTATCGAAGCAACTTACTTCTCAGAAGTAATGTCAAATGTGTGCCTTAGCTCTGTAGTTATAAGGTTGAATTTGTTATGTTCAATTTTGGTGACATTGGTGACCCTGACGTGGTAATGATGATGATGGTGATGATGATGAATGTAATTTGCATAGTTGCATATGCTTTCAGTTCTTAAAACAGGGCCTAAGCCCCCAAACTTGTGATTATAAGGAATCCGGAGTTCTCTTAGTATCTTCGGAACCATAGTATACCTCGGTGCAAAATCTTGCATTTTGGTAGCATAATATGCTTAGGATGCTTCTCATAAAACCAAAATCACCATATGTTTCCATATAAATTTTGAGGAGTTCCCTCGATTACTCATGGATCCCATCATCAGGTCAACACTTTTGTGAACATGGTACCAAATTGGAGTGACACCTAATACAACAAAACAAAAATCTCGAAAATCGGTTCACAAACGGCGGAGTAATCGTTGAACATACAAAAAAAAATCCACAGCCGAACATATTAAACCTCCTCGTTTTTTGGAAGTCATTTAAAAAGCGTCATCGTTACTGGGTACATCCACTAAACCTACACTAAACACACAAAGATTAACGGAGGGCCAATATTATGTAAAAAAGCCTATCCAGAAAGATTTTTTGATTATCATCGGATGTCCATAAACTCTTTCGAAGAATTATTTGGTAAAATAAGAGATAAACTTGTAAAACAAGATCCCTGTTATAATAATCTTCGCTATTTAGATCCCACAGGCATGGAAACTCTTCTACAGTAATAATTAAATGTTCAATATCACTCATCGTCAATAGTCGTATTCGTGGGTATCCCAGCAATGCCTACGCAGTACGCTACGCGTCCGCTCAACTTGATCGCGCTGCGCTGATTGAGCGTTCCGTTCGGTATTTTCGAATGTATGTAACGGGCCCTACAAAATGTATGTAGGATTTGCACCCGTTTCGTTTTTTACCGTCAGGAATTCCGGATGAATGGGCTTGCATTCAGGAAAAACGAACGGAAAATAAACCGTACGGAAACTGATCAAATGTGTGTGACATGCAATTACTTTTTTATGAATTTACTGCGTTCGGAGGCCCAGTTTCGGAAAACGGATCAGGACCTCGAATCAGGAAAACTGATGTATGTGGCCGCCCTTAAGAAAGGGTTTTTCAAAATTCTACATCTAAGGTACTACAATATGAGATTAAAGTTTGGCAAAAGCTAGTTAATGTGTTATAATAACTGTATTTTTTAAAAGGATAAACCCGACTTCAAAATTGTAGGTACGTAATTAAGAATTAAAACTCCCTATCTCCAAAACTACTGAACCGATTTTGATGAAACTTGCACTATTCTCTGATTCGAACAATACCTAGTACAACAAATTATTATTATATAATTACTGAAATCGAAATGGTAGTTCCAGAGATATGCGAACACAAACATAAAAACATACATAGACACACTTTGAAATTTGGCACATTTGTTCCGACACTGAAATAGACTAAAATATACGAAAATTTAGCAGTTCTAAAAATATTACATACATACGCGTCGAATTGATAACCTTCTATTTTTAACCGACTTCCAAAAAGGAGGAGGTTATATGTTCAGCTGTGGATATTATTTTATTTTTTATTTTTATTTGTGTATGTTCAACGATTACTCCGTCGTTTGTGAACCGATTTTTAAAATTTTTCTTTTGTTGTATAGGGTTCAACTCCAATTTGGTACCATGTTCACAAAAGTGGTGACTTGATGATGGGATCCATGAGTAATCGAGGGAACTCCTCAAAATTTATATGGAAACATATAGTGATTTTGGTTTTGTGTGAAGGATTCTAGGCATATGCTACCAAAAAGTAAGATTTTACATCAAGGTATGCTATGGTTCCGAAGATACTAAGAGAACTCCGGATTCCTTATAGATACAAGTTTGGGACTTTCGGCGATGTTCTAAGAACTGAAAGCATATGCTACTATGCAAATTACATTTACCATCATCATCATCATAATTATCACTATCATCACACGATGCATCGTTATGAGTTATGAACTTATGACCCTATTATTGATACTTTTCATAGTCTTTTCGATCGAGACTCGAGTTTGTCGAGTGATTTTGAAAATTTATAAATGTTGTTACAAAGTACTTAAATTATTTAAACTTGGTGTTGCCGTTACTAAGTTGGCAATTTAATCATGGGATCTATGAGGTACGTAGGAAAAAACTTTTTTGAAAACTGCCTGAGTAATGAGTATAGTAGTTGTGATAGTTTCATACCTAAATCCTATATAATATCTACAACTGACAGCTTATATGTTTACCGGTAAATAACTAAAAAGAGTGAAATTATTATTTTTAACAAAAAATTAAAACCGACTTCCAAGGTAAAAACAATAAGTAATAATATGAACTAAAAAGTATTAAATAATTCATACTCTTTAATAGTGCCTCTTTCAGAATTCGTCTAAATCTCAACTATTTCTGTACCTACATACTATAGTCTTCATTACTTTGAAGTCGGTACCAGTCCCAAAAGTTTCATATATTCTGACATTGATTAACTCACGATTAAATTTGCTGGTACCGACTTCAAAATAATGAAGACTATAGTATGTAGGTACAGAAATAGTTGAGATTTAGACGAATTCTGAAGAGGCACTATTAAAGAGTAAGAATTATTTAATACTTTTTAGTTCATATTATTACTTATTGTTTTTACCTTGGAAGTTGGTTTTAATTTTTTGTTAATTAAGTCAGTTAAAACCACGTACCTCTTTCTTCCATGTTTTTCTCAACCACAGTGAAGGGCTAAACGTTTTCATTGCGCCTTGACATGTCTGCTTGCACGTCGTTTTTAATTTTTTCGAATAAATATTTGGTGAGAATTTGGTCATCAGATAGACGCTTGGACATTGTATCAAAAATAAAGGACGTCCTTTCTATATTAAAATAAAATTGCTTATGTGTACAAAATATACGAGCTGATAAATTAATATAGTGGCGGTGACGGTCGCGATATCAGATAAGGACGGCAGGGCTGTGCCAGCTGGATTAAACCTTTTCTGTGCCACGGCCGGGCGCATACACACGTTTTCCGTATGCGATTTCTGAATTCGTTTTCCGTATTCGGAAATCTGAATTCGTGGGATCAGTAGAAAATACATTAACTGCCGCACACGTTCGGTTTTCTCCGTACGGAACGAATTCCGCACGTACGTTTCGTAGTGCAATCCTGTGTGTTCGTGTGTGAAAAAAAAACGAAAGTGTGCATTGGTCTCACGGAATTCCGAAAACGGAATACGAATTGCGAAATCACATACGGAAAACGAAGATAGACTGATGCATAATAATTAGCTTATTTTTAACTTTTGTGACATTTCTCATAATAATTACTAATTACTTATTAAGTAAATCTAATTTTGTAGTTAATTTTTACTCTCAACACTAATTATTATTTTTAACAAAAAATTAAAACCGACTTCCAAGGTAAAAACAACAATAACATCCTTTTAATACGAACTAAAATTATTAAATAATTCTTCCTATCTAATAGTACCTTTTTCCGAATTCGGCTAAACCTCAACTATTTCTGTACTTACTCAATCTTCATTATTTTGAAGTCGGTTCCAAATAGCTGAATCTTCAGTTCTCTGACAGAATATTTGAAACTTTTGGAATTGGCACCGACTTCAAAATTATGAAGATTGAGTAAAAGGCACTATTAGATAGGAAGAATTATTTAATACTTTTTAGTTCATATTAACCCATCGATCGTGGCAAAACGAGACACAATAGCTTTTTCATTGTTATCGCGGCCGGATGTGGCCGCTTGGGGCTTCATGAATTAAAAGGATGTTATTGTTGTTTAATTACCTTGGAAGTCGGTTTTAATTTTTTGTTAAAAATAATAATTTCACTCTTTTTAGTTACCTAGTAGGTAAACCATCGCGTATATTCTACGTACTTATGTTATTATAATTCGAAAACGTTCGCGTTTATACTTCAGAAACTGTGTTTATTTACGTGTTCCACATGATTAATATTAATAAAACTAAATATTTACCTAAATAAAACGATAGACGCATCACGAAATTCAACCCGACAATCGACATTAAATGTCGAAGGAGAATAGGATCGAAGAAATAGAGGAAAGTATGGAAAAAACGGGAGAAATTGTTTGAAATGGCTTATTTGAACGCGCTAATCTCAGGAACTACTGGTCCGATTTGAAAAATTATTTCAGTGTTAGATAGCCTATTTATCGAGAAAGGCTATAAGCTATATTTTATCACGCTAAGACCAATAGGAGCGAAGAAATAGAGGAAAGTGTGGAAAAAACGGGGGAAATTATTTGAAAGGACTTATTTGAACGTATTGGAGCAATTTTTATGTTATTTGGCACACATGAAGAATAGACTACGTGAAAGGACATAAGTTTTTTTTTTGCGTAAAATGTACTGTTTCCGTAACATTCCTAAATTACGCGGGCGAAGCCGCGCGGAACATTTAGTATCTAATATAATATATCTATGGAAGCTTCACACCACGTCAGTCTGGCCCCGTGCTTAGTACCTGAAGAACTTGTGTTACAGGTACCAGACACGGAAATGTAATATTTAATACTTTTGTTGTTTTTTGAGTTTTGTGGTAAGAACTTGAATCATTTATTTTGCAACAACATTATATTTTTATTAAAATCGCTATGAAAAGTACTAATATAATAGGGAGATAACGTGATGATATAATTGTGGTGTTGTATCCATGTACACTTATAAACAACGATGTGACATTGGTGACCCTGATCACTGATGATGATGATGATGATGATGAATATAATTTGCATAGTAGCATTTGCTTTCAGTTCTTAAAACAGCGTCTAAACCCCCAAACTTGTATCTATAAGGAATCCGGATTTCTTCGGTCACAAACGGCCGAGTAATCGTTGAACATACACAAATAAAAAAATTAAAAAAATCCACAGCCGAACAAATAACCTCCTCCTTTTTGGAAGTCGGTTAAAAACTATCATGCCTATTGACTTTAAATGCTTTAATATAGTAATTTTGATTTATATTATGTAGATGTGCTATCATCGGTCAGTCAAGGTTTATAGTTACTATTAAAATATAAAAAAAAAAAACACGCAGAAAAACAACAAGAGCCCTCACAAAAATCGGCTTTTAGCTAGTTTTAATAAACGTGTCATCTTACGTCGCAATGTAGACTGACCCCTACGCACCAAGATGCGTCATGCAATTTACGTTGCTGTGTTGAGATCACGTGACACAACGTTTCGGAGGTTGCTCAGAAACGTGGTAGCTCCATTGCGCAAAAATTTGTTTATCGTGCGGGAACCGTACATTTTTGTGAGATAAAAAGTATCCTTTGTCGTTTCCCGGGACTCAAATTATCTCCATACCAAATGTCATCAAAAGCGGTACTGCGGTTTAAGCGTGAAGAGGTAACAGACAGACGTATTTTCGCACTTTTAATGTTACTATCTTTTTGATTTATATCTGCGTCTGTTATAGAAAAGGTCGTCGGCCATTGCTCGCGCTAACGAGTACGACACTTCATTATAATGAACGTTGTCAACTATATTGATGATTTAAAAATAACCGGCCAAGTTCGAGTCGGACTCGCGCACGAAGGGTTCCGTACAGTTATAGACCAAAAATAGGCTAAAAAATGTGTTTTTTGTATGGGAGGCTCCTTAAATTTTTATTTTACTTAAATATTATTATTAATTATTAAGGTTCACATATTATATTTAAAGCTTTTGTTAAAATTTCAAGTGCCTACCTGTTGAAATTATTGATATCGAGCAAAAAAGCCCAAAAAAACACGTTTGTTGTATGGGAGCCCGCTTGATTATTAATTTTCTGTTTTCAGTAAGTATTTGTTGTTATAGCGGCAACAGAAATATATAATCTGTGAAAATTTAAACTTCTTCTAGCTTTTACCGTTCTAGAGTTACAGCCTGGAGACAGACAGACGGACAGACGGACAGACATCGAAGTCTCAGTAATAGGGTCCCTTTTTTGCCCTTTGGGTACGGAACCCTAAAAATTTCCTACTCAAAGAAATAAAAAATATGAAACTTTACAATTATTTTAATGAAATGTTAATAAGTAATGACGAGAACGCATTACACAACGTCTCTTTCTATACTTTAACACATGGCCACCGTGGCCATCAAAAAAATTGAAGTTTTTTTTTACTTTTAGTGTTCCGTAGCCAAATGGCAAAAAACGGAACCCTTATGCTAAGTACTCACATACGGTTTTGCTCGACAGTTTTACTCCAAGTCGAAGGAAATGACATATTTGACATATTTAATTCTGTCGAACGCGGCTCGAAGCGAGCCTTCGAGCCGTCAGTTTTACGGTCCACACAGTGGTTTTTGCTCGACGTCGAGTAAAACTATCGAGCAAAACTGTATGTCAGTACGGAGCTTAGATTCGTCATGTCTGTCTGTCTGTCCGTCCGTATGTCACAGCCACTTTTCTCCGAAAATATAAGAGGTATACTATTGAAACTTGGTATGTACATGTAGTCTGTAAACCGTATTAAGATTTTGATTACAATTATTACAAAAATGGAAAAAATTATTAAAAATTTTAGGGGTCCCCGCAGGTACAACTGAAACAAAAAAATTTCATCTAACCTATGCGTGTGGGGTATCTATGGATAGGTCTTCAAAAATCATATTGAGGTTTCTTTTATCATTTTTTTCTCACCTGAATAGTTTGCGAGAGAGACTCTTCTAAAGTGGTAAAATGTGCCCCCCCCCCCCCCCCTCTAACTTCTAAAGTATGACGATAAGTCTAAAAAAATATATTATGTACATTACTATAAAAACTACCAACGAAAATTGGTTTGAACGAGATCTAGAAAGTAGTTTTTTTTATACGCCATAAATGGTAAACCTTAATTTAACTTTCATTAAATCAACTGAAATATACAAAAATAATTCAAAAACCTTTTAATTTAATTAAAATAAAGCTTGTTGCTGCTGCGGAATCCTTCATCGCCCATGACGAGTCCAACTCGCACTTGGCCTGTTTTTTTATAGCACTTTTATATGTTATAACCCACAAATTAAGTAACGAAATCATAACCAAATCCGTCAGTACTTAGCAGATCTAAATAAATTAAAATTTTCGAATGAATAAAATATAATGTTTTGTAATAAAATTAAAATGCAAATCCCTATCTAACCACGCTAAGCGCGCACTGATTGGCTCGCTGCCGGTTTCGACCGCCGAAATCCAGCCCGAACTGGATAAATCCGGATTTATGCAGTTCTACATAAATTCCCGACTTAGTCAGGAACGTTTGCTAGATTATTATGCAGATGGGAGCACAGTATGATCAGATATTTACAAATAATGCCACGAATTTGGCCTTCGCTTTTCCAATTCACTTTTAGTGTTCGAAAGAGCTTCCTAAAAGTGTTCGAAATAGCAAATCAAATCCTAACTAATTTTAAATGCGAAAGTGTATTAGCTCGCTTAAACAGCTGAACCAGTTAAGACGGAATTTGGTAAAGAGACATTTTTAGAGCCATAAAATGACATAGGATAAATTTTCTAACTAAAAATGTACGTTTTCCGTGCGATTAAAGAATTTCAACGCCCAAGCATTGCAAGTGTCATCAACTAGATATTGAAATAATTTGTAAGAATTATTTAAACAACCAAACACTATATTTTTAATACATCTCATCTCATCATCTAAATGTTAACTAAATTGTATATTATTTTATCAAAGAGACGTCGAGGCACGCACAAACATTGCTTATTAGAGAAGTAACAAGAAGACGCAACTCGACGAGACACAAAATCCTCCGAAATATGTGAAATGTGAATACAAATTCAACGAAGAGTTAATAGGCAAAATTAAAGGGAACGTATTTGCCTTTCAATTTCTTGTATAGACGTCGCTAAGTTTAATGAAAAATTCCTTTCGCATGGTACTGTTCAATCAAACATCGAATGTTTCGTTTTTCGATTTTATATCTGAATTTTTCATATTAAGTTGGAATAAGGCATCAGATTTCGTGTTACCGTGTTGAATTATTTTTGAATGGGGTTTCCATGGGTTTGTTTCTATTGTCATTTGTTTGTTTTACAGTCATTATTGAGAGAAAAAATTGCTTAAATATGTTTGATAAGTGCAACGTAGGTAATTATCTAAGCCGATAATAATAATAAATTGTATTTAATGTATTATTTTCCCTTCAATACCAAATATATTTATGAAGAGTCAATAATTGTTTCAAATTCGTTAGATAAGCCCATTTTCTAGTTATTACTAAAGCCTTAAGCCATAATATAATGCTTGACCCAAAATCAGTAGATATAGGCGGTATCAGCAGTAATTGTAAAGATAACATTGAGTACTCACCGCAATCTCTGCTCTCGTTGAATAACCTGAAAAAGAAAATTAAATTAAAAGCCTTCGATGTAGTGGAAAAGTCCCCGAGAGGGCAGGAGATAAATATCTAAGATTACCCAGGGGAACCTGAATTGTTTGATGATCAGAACTTTCCTGAGGAATAAAATTTTACTGATACTACTATTGAAGTTTTAGGTCACATAGCATTCTATCGAATTGGTGCAGTGATATTAATACTCTGTTTATGTTAAGTATGATAACTATTACTTTCCTAAAAATAAAAAATAAAATAAAAACTAGAGCACTGAGCTTGTGTCTAAAGCGAAACTTAAGATTGTATTGTTACTCGTACACGACCAAGATTCAATCCATTTGGTTAGATACACAATCTCAAAATCATAAGCTTTTCTAATGCGCCTTAAGAATTATCTAGGTGCCTGGCAACACGAGTATCGAGTCCCTTTGAACCAACAAAATCCTATTAACCGACTGGACTTTGTAAGTTTTCCAATCGGCTTACATACTACGACTAGTTCGACGCGCTAGGCAAACAGTCTTAAATCTTATAAATAAAACATCATGTTTGTCACTTCGTACTTAAAAAGAAGAGTTTAATGTCTGCGTTTATGCGTACAATTATTATAAATGCGAAAGTTTGTCTGTCTGTCCGTCTGGTACTTCTTAACGCCCAAACCACTGAACCGATTTTGCTGAAATTTGGTATGGATACTTTGAGTCTCGGGGACTATAATATAAAGTATATTTTTTTGGGGTTCAATATTAATAAATATTTTAAACTGAAAATAAAGTAACGATTTGATCCTTCGATCGGGGATTCTTGGAAATGCTATTGTATTCTATTGTTGTCGCGATCGCCGGCGCTCTTATGGGGCTTGAAGTATTGAGTAATTAATTACAATATTATATTATTATATTATGATACATTTTCATTTATAATAAAGCTACTTCCCGTTTCCTTATCATTATGGATTTTTATCACAAAATTCTATATGGATTATCCCTCATTGTTAACTTCTTTTTTTAGGGTTCCGTACCCAAAGGGAAAAACGGGACTGTATTACTGTATACAGTCCCGTTTTTCCCTTTGGGAAGTCTTTCTGTCTGCCTCCAGGCTAAATCTCAAAAACCACGATGGCTAGACTTCTGAAATTTTTACAGATTGTATATTATTAATTGTTTTACCGCTACTACAACAAAGACTAAAACCAAAATAAAATTAACATTTAACCCATCAAGCACCGTACGAGCACCGGTGATCGCGACAACAATAGAATACAATGGCATTTCCGAGTATCTCCGATCGAAGGATGGCTCCCATACAACAGATGTGTTTTTGCAATTTTTTGCTCGATATTAACAATGACCACATGCAGCCACATGATATATTAACAATGACCACAGGCAGCCACATGATATATTAACAATGACCACAGGCAGCCACATGATATATTCACAATGACCACAGGCAGCCACATGATATATTAACAATGACCACAGGCAGCCACATGATATATTAACAATGACCACAGGCAGCCACATGCTATATTAACAATGACCACAGGCAGCCACATGATATATTAACAATGACCACAGGCAGCCACATGATATATTAACAATGACCACAGGCAGCCACATGATATATTAACAATGACCACAGGCAGCCACATGATATATTAACAATGACCACAGGCAGCCACATGATATATTCACAATATCCTCACTTATATTTTCACTTTAATAATTAATATTAAAATAAAATATTAAGGAGCTCCTATAGAAAACATACAGTTTTTGGTTCTTAACAGGTACGGACAATATATTTTTTATTTCAAACATTCACAGTTTGACATGTAACATGGGCTTGCACAGCACGGGCCACAAAAATGTCACCATCAACCATTTATTTTGCATTTTATAGGACTATAGCTATCGGTGTTAAAGTCCAAGCCAAGCTTTTTGTTACTAGTCTCGTAGCATGATCTGTTAGAAAAATCTATGCAAATTATTCGCATAGATTTTTCTAACCAACATGTTTATTTCTTTATAAAATAAGGAGACACATTTCGTGGTTTGGGCACTGCTTGCTAGTGGCAAGAATGCAAATGGTAGGTAGAGACATCTGTGGATCATGCTGCATATGGTATTATAGTTTTCGTCAAATCAAACTATAGAAAACTTTATATCCCGTCCAACAGTATTACACCCAAAGGGATATAAATATAAAATATCAAATCCATTTAATGGATATATGCATTATAAATTATATAATTCTCGTATTTTGATCATAACATTGTAAAATCCACCCCTTTCAAATAAATAATTTAAGATACACTAATGACTAACTCTTTTAAAATATTAAGGGTGGGTTGCACCAGAGCGGTGGTTAAAGTTAAAGTTATGGTTATAGTTAAGGCTAACAGCTTAGCTTTAACCTTAACTTTGGCCACAGATGTCTGTTGCGTTTATTTTTTTATTAAAGCTACAGGTAATGGGATTGAGAGTATAAACAATTGAATTATCCGTAAAAATCGACAGGAAAAATATTTCTTATAACCCACAAGAAATTTTCACGAAAAAAATTCGATTTAAGTAGGCACCTATGAGCGGTTATGATTATCGTAAAATATGGCGTCCTTAACCAAAGATTGGACATTTTGCACTGTAGTTATAGTTAAAGTTAAAGTAAGCTGGTGCAACCCACCCTTACACTCCGAAAATTGTACAAGGTCTGCTTGTCTATGTCTGACACATTGGAAAAGTTACATGATAGACAAAGATAATAAAATACTGTGTTAACTTATAAGCTGCATAAATATCTTTATTAGAAAAAAAAATCCACAGCCGAACATAATATTATAGCCTCCTCCTTTTTGGAAGTCGGTTAATAAGAGCCAGTCCATAAGCTATGTCCACATTATGCAATTTCATCTTCAATTTTCGTCATCTTTTTTTTTTATTCAACTTTCGTTTGGCATATTCAATAATTGAATGCGTCAAAATCCATCCGCGTTGAAAGAAAAGTGTCATAGCGAGCGCTACGATTTCAACGCGCGTCACGGGCATGCCTCACGTTCGCTGTTGACTGCGCTATAACGCATGCCCTTGATGAACAATTAAAAGGCCCAGTGTGGACAAAGCTTATACGGCGCGTTGCGTCAGCATTGCGTAGCCGCGACGCAGCGCTGTCGTTGCGTTGTTTTACATACATATAACCAAGGTGTTCACTGTTCACACGGCGCGCTGCGTCGTCGCAAGTCGCAACGCATACATGACGGACAGCAGCCCCCGAGACGAAGCGGGAGGGGGTGTTCGCACAACGCAACGAGCCGTGTGGACTGGCTCTAAATGTATTGATAAGCCATAATCCATACTATTTACTAATATTACTAATATATTTTATAAATGCAAAAGTGTGTCTGTCTGTCTGTTACTTCTTCACGCCCAAACCTTTTGACGGACTTTGTTGAAATTTGGTATGAAGATACTTTGAGTCCCGGGAAAGGACATAGGTACTGCAATGTGCAGGCTTCGGGGGGACTAATTAAAAGAGAGTTGTCTTCGCGGAAGATGTTTAATGACTAACTTAATACTAACTTTACTACCTTATATAGGAAGGAGGTGTGACATATATTATAGTACTTTTTAACCCGAAAAATGTATTTTTCGGGGTGTGAAATGTGCCTTGTCTTACCTTATTTTTAAGATGACTGTTGAAGTTTTCGCCCTTACAATGTGTTCCTTCGAGACAGCATCTGGAAAAAAATGAAATCTTTTAATATTTTTTTACAATAATAGGGAAAATTACGCAAAGGGGCGCTATTTAGTACATACAGTAAATAATCCGACCCAAATTCGACATGCTGCACGCGTCATATCAGAATGTGACAGAAACGTTGTCAATCGTCGAACAAAACTTTTTGTTTACTGCCTATGCTAGTGCTGCTTCTGGCGTGAAAACGTTCTATTAAATATCTTCTTTTTAAATTCAAATTCTAGTTCACATATATATAATAAAAGCAAATTGAAGACAAAATCTAGCGCGATTAAAGTGAAAATACTAAGTACCTAACTATTGAAATTGCAACGTGGCTCGCAGTTTCGATGCTCGAAAACAAAGGAATATCGCTCCGATATTCTGGTTTTTTGTTCCATCTGCAACATTCGCCATACCGTTCCAATTTCGAACTATAAAATACGTAAGCCGTTAGAAAAAGTATCAGATAATTTCTGCAATAAATGTCGGAAACTCTATGTGAAAAAGTCGGATGGAAATACCAATAATAGTTCGAAGTTTTGCTTTGTTTCAACGGCGCAGTTCTGATAACGAGTAGGTAGGTGTTATAAAATCTATACTAATATAATAAATGCAAAAGGGTCTCTGTATATCTATCTATCTGTCCATCTGTCTGTCTGTTACCTCATCATGCCCAGATACTGAATCGAGCTTGCTGAAATTTGGTATTAGTGGAGTTCCCAGAGCGTAAAAATCGTGCAAACCTCCGATTTTTGCAATAGTGGATGAAAATTGAAAAGAAAAAAATGAATGTGTAGCTGATAATATAAATAATAAAGTTTACCTATTGAAAAGTTGTACTTTTGATTTTTAAATTATTCTCTTCCACTTCAAGTAAACTCATAAACTGTAAAATTTTGAAGAAAAATTGCATATTTCTTTCTTTTAAATATATAGCAAAATAATAAAATATTTCATTATTTTTTTGATTAATATCGTTGCTTATATTCCATAGAAAGAAAATAAGTTGAAAAAATATATAATTTATATTTAAAATTAATATTTTTGTATGTAGATGAGCATACCTCCAAATGTGCTTGTTGTGTGCCTCGCCAGGTAAATGGCGTTCCAATTTTTCTTTGGTTTTAAATAGGAAGTTTAAAATTATTTTTTAGGCTTAACAAAGCCTTTTATTTATTAATGTGAATAACTTTTTAGCTCTTACTTTATTAAATTTTCTGAAAATGTAGCACAAACTTTTCACGGATATTTCGAAGAAAATCTGTATTTTATTTCTTTTGGTTAGGTTTTTACAGAATAAAATTGATTTTTTATTAATTTTTTTTCATTAATTATATTTGCTAAAATATACTTAAAGGAAAAAAATACAAATTAGGTTAAGAACTGATATTTTTTGCATTCAGGTAAGCATTTTCCAAACATAGGTCGCAGCATGCGTCTTCAGTATGTACGTGAGATTTGTAGCACCCAATTTTTTTTCTGGCTTTAAGTAGGAAGCTTAAATATATTTCAAAGACTAGAAAAAGTCTTTAATTTGTCGATGCATTTAATTTTTTAGCTCTCACTTAAATAAATTCTCAACAAATATAGAAAAATATTTTCGGTCTATTTTACACATTTTTGGAGATATTTAAACGTTTTTAAGTACTTAAAAGTTATCATTTCTCTAAAAATTAAATACGCACAACAAGTAAGTTTAACACACTTTTCGTTACAACCCTTAAATCTACCCAAACCCTTTTATCTTGGTTACGACGAGCGTTAATCTCTAAAAACTTTGCAAAAACCTTATAGTTGTATTTAGCTTAGCAAAGCAAACTTTCTTTTTTAAAAATTGTGTATTTGGTAAATTTTCAACGTAAACAATCGGATAAGAGTCATTAAATAACAGGAACAAGAAAAAATTTTTTTCGGGACCGGTTTTATATGGTGAAATATTAATTTTTAATTAAGTAACTAAAAAATTAAAAGCACAAAAAAATTTTTGGTAAACTTTGCAAGTTATAGTGTAAAAAAGAAAATGACACCTTAAAAACAAAAATCCATTCACTATTACAATTTTCGGAGGTTAAAACCTCTGGCGACTGCAGTATATGACGATACTTTGAGTCTCGGGAAAGAACATAGGATACTTTTTATCCCGAAAAATTTACGGTTCCCGCACAATAACAAATTTTAGTGCAACGGAGTTAAATCGAAGGAGTTAAATAATTTGAAAAATCTAGCGCTTTTTTCTTCCTCGTGACGAGGCTCGTTTAAATGCGTCCGCGCGAACGAGCGGCTTGGCCTCAGCTACCACAGTATTACAATATTCCCTACAATATTCCCTAGGGTAAATATTGTGATACTGTGCCTCTACACTGCGAGATCTCAAATCAATAGCTATGTTCACACTATGCGCTTTCGTCTTCAATTTTCGTCATCTTCTTTCATTCAACGAAAGCAACGTCAACATTGTCATTTTTGTTTATTGGATACGGTCAAAGGGCATGCGTCGCGGGCATGCCTCACGTTCGCTGTTGACTGCGCTATAACGCATGACCTTGACGAACAGAAAAAGGCGCAGTGTGGACAAAGCTATTGTTTGTAAAACGCGGAGCGACGGCGCCGCTATTTAAATAAATTGTTACATAATATTATAATTGTTGCTTGTGATCTCGCGGTGTAGCGGTCAAGCCGCTCGTTCGAGCGGATACAATATAAACCCAGCCTTACAAGTGCTTGCGAATTGGACATTTTGTAAGTGATTGAAGATTAGATTCATGCCAAAGTCTAGTCCAGACGTGTGTCAGTATAGCTTTGTCCACACTGTGCCTTTTTTTGTTCATCAAGGGCATGCGTTATAGCGCAGTCAACAGCGAACATGAGGCATGCCCGCGACGCGCGTTGAAATCGTAGCGCTCGCTATGACACTTTTCTTTCAACGCGGGTGGATTTTGACGCATTCAATTATTGAATATGCCAAACGAAAGTTGAATAAAAAGAAGATGACGAAAATTGAAGATGAAATTGCATAACCTTATCCAAAACTTTCGCTTTATTCTTTAATGACAATGTTGGCGTTGCGTTCGTTGACGCATTCAATTATTGAATGCGCCAATACGAAAGTTGAATGAAAGAAGATGACGAAAATTGAAGACGAAAGTGTGGATATAGTTAATGAAGATTCATTAAAAAACTTCCTCAAATGAACGTTGACGCTTTATCCTAGACTTTGGACTATAACCCCATAACGTTATCATGATAGTTATTACTTGATACGTAAGAATTGAACCAAGCAAAGGTTTTTTAGTATAATATAAAGCCTAAAAATCAACTAAATGCTCGCGCAAGGTACAATTTGCTCCACATTCAATTCCTCAACTGTACATATTTGTCCGACTTCAATACAGCCCGTGGCATATTTCACGGTTCGTTACTGGAAGTGTTAGCAACGCCAGCGTCCGCAAAGGTGTACGGTTCCTGCTTGATAAACTTTTTCGCTGAACCGACTAACTGAAGATTGTTACTAACGAAACGTATTGGACGCGTTTAGACGTGCGCGTTTTCTGCGCGGGCAGATTCAGCGCGCATTGCGTGCTTTCCCAAACTCTCTAGCAATTTGAGATTCTATAAATTACATGAAACCTATTTTCAAACATTTCCACAAAATACGTACGCGCAGAAAATGCTCAAGTCTGGAAGTGCCCTATAAGGGCCAACCCAAACATACCACAATCACACTACGCAACGACAAAATGCCGTCAAGCAGTGTGAATGGTGTCGCTGCAGCTTTTTGTAGTTGCGTTGTACCGACAAAATGTCGACGTGGTTGCGTTGTCGCCAATAGTTGCGATGTGTTTACGTCGAAATCAATGAAACAGATAAATATACGCCCGACCACGTGGTGTGGTTGTGGTGAGGTTGTGGTTGTAGTGTGGTTATGGTACGTGTGGGTTGGCCCTAAGTCAACTGAATGCTGGCGCGAGGTATTCTGCTAAACATTCAATTCCTCTACCGTACATAATATTTGTCCGACTTCAATACCGCCCGCGGCACATTGACGGTTCATTACTGGAAGTGTCAGCGCCGCCCGCGTCCCGAACTCCTAACAAGCAAACTTCTAAGCCGAAATTACTAAAACTTTGCCTTTTTGCGACACATTACGGCCTCGGTTGTGTCACAATTTGCATGTGGTAACGATAAGCGACGTTTTGATGTCATCGTACTACTCAGTGCAAGAAGGAGAAAACTGCTCATGATGTAGCTCTGAGACTCTTTTGTTGAACTATTAAAAATTACAAAAAAATAGTTGAATACAGACTACATAAAGCATGTTATTGAAGGATTGAACGAATCATTTCCTCTTGACGATGTAATGAGGGTGCGATCTTTATAAACTTTTTTGGATAATATTGTTTCTATGCGGAACAGGGTATTTTAGTGTATATGAGAAAAAATGAAAAAATGTATTATTATGATAGTTTAGAGGAAAAGCAATCGAAAAATGTTAGTTTGACTTCATAAGATAGCTTATTATATTTTTAAATGTAGTTTAAAGATTTTAGGATTTTTTATCTGTCTTTGAACGCTCCGAAATCTTTCCGCCATGCTAATGACGTCATTGGGATAGTAAACAAAAAAATGACAACTATGTCAACTGTCAGAGTCCAATGTCTTATGTCAATTGATGCCTGTTTGTTTACTACCGCAATGACGTCATGAACTCATGACCATAGAGCAAACATGGCGTCCCCTAGCGGAAGCGTTTTTGCAAAATACGCGCGAAATTTGAAATTATGTTATAATAATGTTTTTTTTTCATACTTAACGTGCGAAAAAAAATATTTTATTTTTTAGCGTCATATTATCACTATAGAATTGTTTTTGGATACATTTCAAAAATTCGTGTAATACCCTATTATAGCAGATAATGTTATATTAATTATTTGAATATAATATATAAGTAACATTAAGATATTATCAATAATTTACTCTGAGATAAAGTACATTTTTTTCTGATTATCTAAGTAGATTTTAAGACATAAAAAAACGAATCCTTATAAAGAGTTACCAGCCCACGTATATCAAACTTAATAATTATTATAATTGAGGGAAACTAACTATGAAAGTTGAGGAAAGCCCACATTCGTACAAAAGAAGCCCCGCAAAACCAGACATGGCACCAAAGAAAATGTTCCAGTTTTTAACCAAACATCGTAGACTTTTTAACTATTCTATTTCACAAAGCTACGCCCGCACATTTTTTTAGTAAACAACATTTGAAACAAAAAAAACCAACGTACAGTCCAATGTTTGCGCGACTCTATACTCATTAAAATGCATGAAGTGAATACTGGGTCAAAGAGATATTGTGCTATTTGATGCCATCAACGCGTGTGTCTCTCAGAGTAACAAACGTTATTCGAATGCGTGCCGTATTTATACGAATGAATAAATATCGCGGTCAGGATGTAAATACTAAGCACATGCGAAACTAGACTGAATGAGTTGAATTCAGTAAAAATTTTAATAATATATAATTAGTGAGCGTTGTATCAAGCGAAATTTAAGCAAAAAATATCTTAGTAACATTCTGAATAGATACATTGAACGTTCAAGAATGATATTGATTGAATGCCACAATTGTTTCGAATAAGCAGAACTTAGCTACGTATAAATAACAAGCGCTCGACATGCGTTTTGATTTAAAGCGTTTTGTAAAGTCGGTGGTGACTAAAAAGTAAAAATTACGTGTTTGACCGTGTCGCAAACTTATTTTACTGTCCTTTGACAGTAAAATAAAACTTAACCATCGGCAAACTGTCGGCCGATGCTTAATAGCCGGGTCCACACCAAACGATCCATCTTGGAGCGGCGATCCCGCGATCCGCGATCCAGGATCGAGGAGCGTGGAGCGTGGAGCGCGTTAGACCGATCCAAGAACTTGGAAACTGCGATCCCAATATGCGCTCCAAGCGGTCCGAAGGCGATCCGTTATGTAAGTCAGTCAGTATCTTGCACGATATGGAGTCACACGTACAGCGGCGGCGAATTGCCGTTGCAGCAGTAACCTTCACTTTGCTTAAATTATTGCGCAAAAAAGTACAACAAAGAAATGGACGGTGTATCCTCCCGCCAGAGACCGCATTTTTTTCTTTATATCTTCTATTGGCTTGTTCCCCATTTTGCGAGAAATCTGAGCCCAAGCATCGTCTCTTGCACCTCTATTCGTAAAATAAACATCTTTTGGGTCCCATAAACATTTAAACTCCTTATAAATCGATATCAGATGACGACTTTGCGAAATATCCATGGTGTGATGGATCGCTCGAATCACAAAACGTCCACACCGCGCGCGCCACGTTTACTGAGGCACCTTTGAAGCGGGCAAGAAAACCGACAACGAACGGATCGCGAGCGCCAGGGAGCGCGCGCACCAAAACTTGCGCATGGATCGCGCGCGGCACGTCCACACCAAACGCTCCGTGCAACGCGCTTCATGCCGCGCGCGATCGGAGCGCGTTGGATCGTCTGGTGTGGACCCGGCTAATCAGTACAACGTTCTTCCACGCGCGCACACGACGCCGATTGTTTGGTCGGCCGACTCGGCAGAAATCCGAATCGTGTAAAATTTTCCTTTCAAAAATCTATCGTTATAAATGGAATCGTGCGAGAACAATCGGCCCACTGTTGTCTAGTCTGCGCGCTCACCACCAACCCGACTGTTTAGTTGGCGTAGTGTGCGCGCTAAGTGTTTACCAATGCGTTCGTGATAAGACACGTAAGAAATGTAAGCTTTATTGAAGTGTACAATGATCATGGTCGAAAAAAAATTAAATTGTTTTTTTTTTAATTGTGCAACCGAAACTTAAAACCAAACCCTTTATTTATATCAAGTCATTAAAGTCATACAATACGAACAATTATTTATTTAAGAAGATTATAGTAGGGGAGGGAGTCACTCAAGCGTCATAGAGACCTTGTAGGTTTTTTACATTATGTAAAACTGATAAAAAAAATAGTAAGAGCGTTTTTTATTTTAGCGGTGGGTTCAGAAACTGCAGCCATTTTAAAGTTTTGAAAAAGAAAATATATTCAGAAAATTACTCATTTAGGTAAATTATAAATATATTTTAGACAACAAGGACTAAATCATTTAGTTTAGTGCAAAATAAAATATCTGCGAAGCTTAGTTAGGAAAATATGAAGCTTAATTTTTTATATTTTAAAATGTCCCTACAGGCTTACCTAACCTTTGAATCGTCAGTGCTTTATATGGAAGCTTCTTTGGGGTATTCTAAGGAGTACTCGGGCTATTGGACCCAAAAAAATTGGACCCATTGGGTCCAATGACTAGATATATTTTTAACATATTTTCATCTAGCGATTGTACCCACTTTTATGATCCATTGTTTTCTGGCAAGAAATTTTGAAGTAGGGTTGGCACAAAAATAATCAGTTATAACCATATTACATTAACTTATGTTATAATTATTACTATTAAGTACCTAAATCTACTGCGTCGAATTATGTTTTAAAAATATCTTTAATTTTTAGTTATTTCATTATAATAATATTAAAAATACACATTAAGTGTTATTAATTTTGTATTTAAACTAACGTTAATTATTATTTACTACTGTTAAAGTCTTAAGTCTTAACCAGTCGATCGGCGCGGGCGCCCGCGCCATGAGCATTGCACAGTGTACTTGTTTTTTCCCTTAAGTACCTACATAAAAAGTGCATTTTGCACAATAGGCATTATGAGTGCGAGAGAGATGGCATTAATTTAACAAGTTTGCCCAGCTCAGTGATAAATTATGACGTCGGATAAGAAGCACGTGTTTGGTAGATCAATGCGTAAAAAGTAGATTTGCATATCGTTGAACTTATTTACTTATTTTAGAAGTGAGTAGAGCTTGTCTAACTTGAAATGACGCACCCCTCCCTCGTATTCACAGTACAAAATGTTTCATTTATATCAACTTTGAAGTGGTGGGGCGCGTCATTTCAAATTAGACGAGCTCTAACTTAGTGTGTTATTATTATTATTAGTATATAAAAATAAAAATAAAAACTGTTAAAACTATATATTTTTGTATTATAACCACAGAATTTACTTAACGTAACATCTAAGAATTATTTTTGTTAAAAAATTGTAATTTTATTAAAAACTAGAAAAAATAATGTATGGAAAGTATTACTCATACTTTAATAATTATAATATGATTACATTACTTAATAATATTATTTGAGTGACCTACTGGCAATTCTAATGTTTTTAAACCTAGTAAATTATATTATTATTAACAATAACTAATTCACAATTCAAGACGTGAGTGGAAGAATAAGGTAAGTAACATGAAAAAACTTCCCGTTTTTTGCTTAAATGGAGGCTTTAGGGCCGGAAAAATTATTTTAAATAGAAAAACTATGGATTATATGTGTAGCCAGATATATAAGATAGGTTATAAAGTAGATAAGTTACAAGTTTTATCAGAATAATTAGGGAAAAAATGAGTTATTGTCCGTATGTTACGAAATGTTACTTGTTCGATTCTTCCACTCACGTCTTCAATTACAAGGTACACCTAAGAAGCTATTTTATAATAAAACCTGTGATTTTATTTGATAGAAAAAAAAAACCTACTTTAGTTTTATTTCATTGTTTTTAAACAAAAGAAGTACGAAGAATCTTATGTTGTTAGTTTTAAAATAATTTATATTAATATTATTGGCCAAATATTGACTTATTTTCTATTATTTTTACTAATTGTTTGAAGTTTTAATTTGTCTTAGCCTTGACCGATCTCAATAAATATGTTCATACAAAGTAATTATTTTGTTTTTTATTCTAATCTACAACTTTTTTGCTGGCTCTACGGACATAAACCCAACAGTCATAAAAAATAATTACTTGGGTCCAATCGCTAGATGAAAAAATGTTAAAAATTCATATCTAGTCATTGGACCCACTGGGTCCAATTTTAATGGGTCCAATAGCCCGAGTACCCATTCTAAGCATCCCCTATCTTAATCTGATAGATCCGATGACATTTCAATATAAAAAAAAATTAACCCACCACGTGAGAAATCTGATTTCTATACCATGATAACTAGACACATGTCGGAAGCTTAATCTGATATGATCGAGCTTATCCCGAAATCCCCTCTTCCCCTCCCCAACTATTATATAGGATTTAAAAATAAAGAAAAAGACACCTCTGTAAAATAGCGCGATCAATCTATGACCGAGCCAGCTCTCTTTGTTGGATGATAGTGACATGCAATAAAATGCAACGCCTTTTTCCCAGAATAATTTCCTTGTTTGTTTTTTGTTCGGGATATCTTTAACGGGACTTTAATGTGAATGATTTGTTTCATTTTCTTCGTATTTTATTTTGAGCTTTCCACTGATACCTTTTTTGGTTTACAATTAACAATTTAATTTTATTTATAAATACTCCAATACTTGAAGCCCAGAAAATTTAAGTGTTTAAAAAGAACCTCATAACTCATCATAAGATTCAAATGGAAATAATTCTTTGCCTCTTTATTTTTGTAATATTAATAATATATTATCTTATTTATGTGTGGAACAAAACAAAGTGATAATATGTTAGGGTGTGTAATTGTCCCTTATGTTATATATACTTACTGTGAAAAAAGGAGCGTTGGACGATTAACATTTTTAAATTTTTGTATGTAAGTATATAGTTATGACATTGGGGCGATTCTCATAGAAATATAGAACTCTTTCAGCGCTGCTACTTTTACAGTGAAATCTTACGAGACACATACACATACACTTAGTTTAGTTACACCCTGAATATACTTTTTTTTTCACCAAAAAAGGATATATTTTTTTAAATCTCTCCATCTCTTTGTTACAATAAAACATATTATTATACACTACCGTCAGGTAATGACGTGACGAACGTCCCTCATCTTCCACATAATATTTTCCCGTGACGTTGACGCATGACGCTGTAAATTTTTCCCGGCGGCTGAAATCGAATGTAAGGTACTGATATCTCAAATAAATGGCACTTTTTATGAAGTAAAACTCGTTGTTATATTTACATTTTTTTATAAAGTCCGTGTGTGGCATAGTGATTACTGACGATACAGGATGTACCGAAACAAAGCGATAATACTTTGAGATGCGTATATTGAGTCCCCTGCATAGAGTTCACTGTGAAAGTAGCAGCACTGAAAGAGTAACTTTTTTAAACTTATATTTGAGCAAATTTATGACGCCGGAAAGCTCATTCAATTTTTTTCCACTTGCATACAGTAAATTTATTCAAATCTATACAGCCACTTTGTGGGAGTTTAGTTACAAACGCACGTAAAATAGAATTATATTACATTTTAAGAAGGTAAGGCTTAATATGAAATGTATAAAATATCATGAGAGTAATACTCTCAATGGTTCTCGGCCCCGTCTTTGAAGGCGTGTGAGAGTGCCCACTCGAAATATGAAAATACTCGACACCAATATTCGATATGTAAATTTCCATTAAAAATCTCAATAAATAAATTAGATAGCTCATAACGTGTATTTTTTCATACGTCTTATATAGATTGAGAATAATAATAATAATAATGTGATGAACATCGATATACCATGCTATGGAATATCAATTGGGCAAAAATTGTGCGCTTTTATAATTTTGGACGTGGAAGTAAAATGTATGGGAATATATGAAGACGCTTTTACTTTTCCGTCGACGATAACGTTTTAGGTGCACGTAAGAGGACATCACGAAGTACACACTCTTCTGAACCGCAAGTTTTGTTGCCATGGCAACGTTTTCAGACAGTAACTGGACCAATCTTGAGTGCTTCAATAATTATAATAATAATATGATTGTTATTATTCTGTGGCATCGTATTTCGATGGTATTGAATAAAGTTTTTTGCGGTTGGTTTTTTGCGCACCGCACTGTGTTTCGTAACAGCTGTCCTAGAGAAGTTCGTAGCTGGTCTACGGAGTTTCGTAGCTGGTCTAGGGAGCTTTATAGCTGGTCTACTGAGGTTCGCAGCTAGTCTACGGAGCTTCGTAGCTGGACTACGGAGTTTCGTAGCTGATCTACGAAACTTCGTAGCTGGCCTACGGAATTTCGTAGCTGGCATACGGAAATTCGTAGCTGGCCTACGGAACTTCGTAGCTGGCATACGGAAATTCGTAGCTGACCTACGGAACTTCCTAGTGGAACGGAACGGAACGGAACTTCGTAATTGGCCTACATCGTAGCCGGTCTACTTATTTTTGTAGTTGATATTCAGAGGGCGAAGATTCATTATTTATAAATAAATAAATAAATAAAATCATTTATTTCAGGCCTCTGCGACCCATAAACCATTTGAAAATTTCGTTACATTATCATTATAGTCATTACATTAGAATTACAATACATTTAAATATGATTTAGCAATAAAATAAAAAATAAAAAATTAAAATTTTTAAAGTTAAAATTATGTATAAGTTTAAATAAAATAATATTATGATAAAAATTTGTCAAAAAATACAATATAAAATAAAAATTAATCACAATCACAGTTAATCACAAAATCTTTGTATAAATAAATTTAAAATCATTGTATGCAATAAATTACTATTAAAAGTTAAATTAAAAATTAAAAAACTTATGAACTAATAGACATTTAGCAACAAAAATTAAATTAAAATTGTAAAATTAAAATGTAAATCATGTAATAAGTATAAATAAAATAATATAGTAAAAAAAATCTCAAAATAGATAAAATCAAATTAATCAAAATCACAGCTAATAACATCTTTGTATAAATTAATTTAAGATCATTGTATGTAATAAATTACTATTAAAAATTACATTAAAAACTTATGAACTAAAAGATATATATTATTTTATTTATTTATTTTTTCTATTGTGGCCTAATGTATTATGTTATGCACTGCGCGTAACATGCATACTGCAGCAGTGGTGGACAAAGGGGCAGTCTACTCGTGAGGCTATCATCGCCAGGACGGTATTGGAGCTGTCCCGCACGCGGCGCACCAGCGACGCGCACCTCTTGCGAATGGTCGCCTGAAAACCGTCGGTGCACGCCGCTGCGAACATCCCGGAGGCGCTGCAGTAGCGGGGCAGCCCCAGCATCGCCCGGAACGCATTATTGTATTGGACAGTGAGGGCGTTGTAACCTTTTTTGTAATATTTGGCCCACAGGGCGCACGTATATAGTGAGGTGCAGAAAGCTCTGAAGAGTGTTAATTTCACCTCAACTGAGCACCTCGCATACCTGCGAGCCAACATATTAGCTCTTTTGGACAACGCCCTCCTCTCCCGCTCGATATCCTTATCGTCTCTGAGGTCGACGGTGACTATATGCCCCAGGTACTTGAACTCCTCGACTCTACTGAGAGCGATTCCGTTCAGGAGAATTTCGGGTACCTGTTTTGGGGTTCTACCACCGGCGGCATGAAAGACCACGTATTGAGTCAATATAATATCATTATTTGAATCAATGATATTATATTGATTTGAATGATTACTTTTCAAATTATTCAATGTTGTATTCTTTTCAAAATTTGCATTCATTGCGGAATTTATACGTAGTTAATTGTTAGATAATTATTATTAACACAATAGTTATCATAATCGTAAGAATAATTATCGCATCGAGGCGTTGTCGAGTAAAAAAAAAAAAAAAAGTAAGGCACCATGTGAAATCTAGCAGATGGCTTAGATGGTGTGTTCGAAATAATACACAAGAGTCTCTTCGATTGCCGAATATAGGACAAGAACAAAGAATATACAAATATAGAGAGTACATTTACATACTGGCTATAGTACTCACTTCTCGTCCATAATAATATTTAGTGTTTAGTTATTTCCGTACAACATAGTAATAAATAATAATAATCTAATAAGCTTATCCGGCAAACGTTGTATTGCTTATTTATCACCATATACGATGTGATTATAGTATTTTTATGATAATATGCGTACTGTATCGTACCAGAAAAACTTTAAGTCTGTGAAATTGCAAAAAAGTCCTAAATAGGATTGTATTATTTTGAGAGTGAAAAACTAGTATTATTATTTTTAAACCCACAATAATTACAGCCGTTTCGGAGGAGTTTGCCAGCTAACATAACGACACGACAATTTTGTATCATAAGATATATACAGACAGTTTTTTAATAAACTTTTTTAAGCTAACATATTTATTATATTGAAAAAATGATATGTATTTTAATTATTCTCAAATAATATGATTCTTTTGGGGTCATGGGGTTTTTTGTTCCATAACTGACAAAATAAACTTTCCACTTTCAAATTGTATGTCACTATTTTCGATTGCTACGCGAATTTGAACTCTGTCGTTCCTTTTGAATGATATAAAATAGACGACAATATTAGATACCGTATAAACGTATTGAATTTCACAATACATTAGGGAAGCGCCGCAAACAAATCGGTTCACACAATAGGCGACCTTATCGATAAAATTGATCTCTTTCAAGACTCTGTGAGGTCAGTACTCTGTGACGTGTATATTTACTATCTAATCTTGTTTAGGATATACCCTGGTATAGGATGAAACAAACTATGTTAATATTGTTGTGTGGTAATGTAACTTATTCTATGGAAAAATAATTTAAATTATCACATAGTTTTGATTTTGTTTCTGATATAGTCACTGTTTTTGTTTATTAATATTACAAAGCGAAAAGTTCGTTAGGTATTTTGTATGGATAACAGCTTTTGACTAACTAAACTAATAGACAATAGACACAATTTGATGAAATTTTACACTGTTGTAAAGTGAATAAAAAGGAAGACCATAAAAACTTTTCTCAGCGTTTAAATGGATCTGGAAAAACACACTACTACGTTACATTAGGATAAGCAAGAAAGAGCTATGAACCATTTATTAAGGTAAATAATATTATAAAACTGTAAATTAGTGTATGTTTATTATTTAAATTATATGGAACAGGATTTTTGCACTTTTTCAAATTGTAAGGGCTCTTACGCGTTCAAAGACAAAACGGGAACCGAATTCCACAATTTCTGATGCTCGAAACTCCGCAACCGAATATTGTTTACAACTACACTTAGACGCGCATTGGTCTGTGCAAATTTTAATGAGTCCACCTCTACAATATATTTTGTTTGCTAAACAAAAGCCGGCCTTATTGTTATCGCAGAGGTTGTATAATGGAAGTACTCGGGGTCGATAGGACTTTAAAAATGTTAGTAAGTTCAAGTAGTATCGAGATTTTATTCTGGAACTTTGTTTTAATTATATTGTAGGCTAAGTGCGCTTTAGTTTGTAACTGGTTTTACGTTTAAAAGTATATTATTATAATGTCGTTATATTTTATAACATTTCCGATTAAGCGTAATGTTTTTCTTAATTTTTATTATGTAGTAGGTATAGGTGAACGGTTCAAGGGAATATACTTTTTACAACAATTACATCATCATCACAATAATTTGATCAGAAACTTTTTATTTATTTAATCCTAATCTGGTAAAAATATAAAAGAAATCATCAACATTAACCTACTTATAAGACGTATGATTTCTTTTAAAATGTGTAGACATTCCTGACGGATGTTTTTCATATACCTGCAGGATATTTTATGAATTTAAGCTATACAATGTTTCTTGTTTCATTCTAAGTGTAGAGCAATAATTATAAGTTAGTTGATTTTAGAACATTACTAGTGTAAGTGTTTCGTTGTTATTGTGATATTTTATTGTGCGAAAAGGAACCAAATTCAAAACGGTTGAAGTATGGGAGTTACGTTTCCTTAGTTTTTTTATTATTTGTAGATTAAACATTACTATATCCACATCACCTAATATATTATTTGCTATCGGTCTAACTTTCTAATTTCAACGTAAACATCGGTAAGCCGAAACGTCAGTTTACTGGAATAATTAACCGTGAAGTCAGTTTAGTATATTTTGGCCTCAGCCTGTATTTCCCCTGTGGATACTAAGGTGTTAGTTTAGCGTGTACAAGCGTCATAAGCGGCAAACGATAATAAAGAGATTTAAAAAATATATAAGAAACCCAAATTAGAAACCAGTTGATTAACCCATCAAGCCAAATAAGGACACCGGTGACCGCGACAACAATAGAATAACAATAGATTTCCAAGAATTCGCGATCGAAGGATTAACGTAAGATCGAATGGTAACACCTTATGTACCAATTTCCTGAAATAAATCTATAAATCATAACACCTTATGTACCAATTTCCTGAAATAAATGATTCTGATTCTGATGCCGTTCGAACCGGTTGACCGTAAATGCAAAGGAGGTGCAGAGTTAGGAGGAAAAGTGTGAACCACAAATTTGTTAAGCCAGCACTTGCTGCTTGGTATAGCGGGCAGTAGCCTAAAAATAATATTTTTTTATATTTACTGCCATAATAATATGTGTATTTACTATACAATAACCCAGCACTTCATACTTACACTTACTAGTTCAGATCATATTTAATACTAACTACATTTTAATCCTCTTCTAAAATCAAAATTAATCTAATTGTAATATCTAAACTAATAGAATTAATGATGATGAAGTTACAAACTCACCAATATGTAGAGTGTATAGAGACGCCAACGCAAACAACACTCTGATCACCATCGTGCACAATTACCTGAAAACAAAAAAAAAATGAATATTACTATAAATTTTCAATTACCTCATATTATAACTTTTAACCCGTCGATCCCCAAGCGGCAGCCGGCTGCCGCATATCAATTGAAAATCTATTGTGTCTGCGATACACACGAAGGAGGTGTTAAACAAGATGCCCGGTAAACTTCGTATTACCACAATAGACATAACATTACTGTCCTCCTAATATAAACCTACCCTGGACTTCCATGAATATTTCAAGATTTTTTAGTCCCCGCCAAATCGGTTCAGCCGTTCGCGAGTTTCAGCTAACAAAACTCAATGGATTTTTATGGTTGCAAAATATGCTAAAGGACATAATAAGGCTGCGTTTCCATCAGAGCTGAGCGGAGCTGTGTTGCGAGGAATGTGTTTTTGAGAACCAATAGCATCGCCGCGCTGAACGATGTCACGGCACAGATTACTAAATAGTTACGTCACGGCAAAGTCATGTCAATGAAGCGATTCTATTGGTTTTCAAAAACACGTTCCTCGCAACACAGCTCCGCTCAGCTCTGGTGGAAGGGCAGCCTAATAGACAACCATTTTTGACAAAAAAAAACATTTACTAGCGACTTAAATAACTAAATCGGTGATATAAAATTGAATTTTTGTCCAATTTACATAGAAATATCAGCTCTATCTAGCAACGGGAAGTAGGTCAAATTATAGGTTAGGTAGTCAGAGATGCTATAATAGAATAAAGTTTTTATGAAAACGTTGCAAACGGGTAGGTAGGTAGGTTATTGAAGCAGAGGGTGCTATTAACACATACAGTAAAGCATCCGACATGATGCACTCGTCATATCAAAATATTGACAGAAAAAAACTTTTGTTTACTCTATGTACTGGTGCTGCCGTCTAGCATGATGCAGTAATCCTATTATAAAAACTGTCAGTTTTAAGTTTAAATAAATTTAGATAAAAATTTAAACAGTAGTATCAAATTAGACTACCGGTCTAATTTGATACTGTTAAAATTTTTATCTAAATTATTTTTTTTGTTTTTTATCTATTTAATCTAAATTTATTTATTAGGTTTGTTAAATTCAATTCATATGCACTGAGAGTGTGGCTTCAAAATAGAGTATTTAAAATCTATACTACTCAAAATATATCTGTAGGTTGTATGTAACGTGAAAATTATTCACTATAAACTACTATTCGTAGGTAAAATACAGTTCATATCGATTTATTACGTCAGAGATAATTCCAGGTAACACGACAAAGTAATAAACCTCTTCTGATATACCACGGGTATAGGGATGAACGTTTGTATCATAACATAACATTTGATAACGGTGGGAATAATTTTTCGCAAATCATTACTGCTCGAGCAGCAGTTCCTACATGGAATTTTGATTTGTAGAGGTGTAATAACAATAAAATCAGCCAAGTGCGAGTTGGACTCGCGCACAAAGGGTTCCGTACCATTTAAAGAGCAAAAATAGGTAAAAAATGTGTTTTTTTTGTATGGGAGCCTACATGGGAGCTTAATTATTGATTTTATTTTTAATTATATTAAAATACACAATATAAAATTAAGGATTTTGTGAAAATTTCAATTATTGGTAGCCATTATTGATATCGAGCAAAAAAGGCCAAAAAAAGCACGTTCGTTGTATTAGAGCTTCCCATAAATTTTAATTTATTTTGTTTTGAGTCTTTATTATTATAGAAGCAACAGAAATACACAATCAGTGAAAATTTCAGAAGTCTAGCTATAGCGGGTCATGAGATACAGTCTGGAGACAGACAGACGGACAGACAGACGGACAGACAAAGAAGTCTTGGTAATATTTATAGGTTCCTGTTTTTACCCTTTGGGTACGGAACCCTAACTAGATATCAAATCTAACGGGAACGGTATAAACATAGATTTTATACATAGGAAACTAGACTTTATTTACTTATAATACAAGCTTAAAGCTAAAAATAAAAATATTTCCGTGCGTAAATTTTTTGTGAGGTATAGAAGGGCAATTTAAGACTCTTTCACAGGTAAAGTGTGTCGTGTACACAGCAAAGCGACTCTCAACTTAAGTGGGGGGGTCCGACTTTATCTTAACGATGTTTGTCCGACTTAAGGTTTTAGATGTGTCCTTTTGAGAGATTATCTTACGAAAAACTCCGGATTCGGATCGCACTTAACAATATGTTTTGAATACAACCCTTGGAGGCACTAGGTAAGAAGGGAAAGGTACTTTTGATTTGGTTATTTTCGACATTCAATATTATAAATGCAAAAGTTTATCTGTCTGTCTGGAGTGAGGTACCTCCCCACAGTTAAACCGGAACCACGTCTTAGGTCTTGGAAATTATTGAGAGTCTCACGAAAGGAAATATAATAACGCATATTTGGACGAGTGTGTAAGTACTATTAGTGCATAGATTTGTAAAATAAAATCATGTCTTGGGAATGTATTCCCGAGCAATCTACAGGATGTGACAAAAAAAAGTGATAATACTTAAAATTCTCGTGTCACAATGTTAGTCCGCGAACTCCTCCAAAACGGCTTTACTGATTGTTACCAAACTTTATATGCATACTCGTATTCAATAGGTCTGAGAATCGGCTACTGGCTACTTTATATATTGACAAGTGCATTTCTTGATTAAAAAATAGTAAATTATTACAACCTGAGACTGACGGCGACCATTGTTTGTGCGACGAGATAGTGATCGACGTTGCCATGGCGACATACTTATTTAGTCACTTGAATAAAATAATATGGACGAAATACTTTATATTATGGCAAAGCAACGTTTGCCGGTACAGCTAGTAATTTATAATAATATAGAGTTGGTTATGAAAGTAAAAAAAAAAAAAACTTTTTGTAGTGGCAAGTGCCCCAGCGTCACGAATTTGCCCATAAAAAGGTAGAATCACAGTTTGAACAGAATATGGCAGGCGTAAAAAATAATATCTCGTACGTCACATTAAACATTTCATCCAAAGTCAAGCGAAATTGCTACCTATCACATTGAGGATCTCCCAAGAAATAACTTTTTCATAAACATTTTCAAACGGGGAAAAGCTTTCGTTATTTTTATATTAATTGGACAAATCCTCTTACGGAGTATATTTTCTGTGGAACGCTAAAAATTTAAAATATAATGCCTCCGTGTATTACCTGAATTTATTTTATAGTTAGAAATATTATTATTATAATAATATAAAAATTGCAATTTCTTTTTTTAATTTGTTATTTGTTTCCGTGGGCTTAACATTTAGCAGAAACAATTGACAGTCACGTACATATTCATAATGTTACGAAATACATAGTTATTAAATACTAGATGACGGCCGCAACTCCGTAACTCCGTCGCTTACAGCGCGGGAACCGTACATTTTTCCGACATAAAAAGTATACTACTAAAGTATATCCTTTTCCAATACTCAAAGTATCTCCATACCAAACAGTAAAATCGGTTTGGGCGTAAAGAGATAACAGACAGACACACTTTCACACTTAAGTCAATAGTCAATAGTCAAAAGTATTTATTCCATTATTTGCATATACAAAATTTGGACATGTCAAGATCATAAATTAAAATAAAAAACAATAAAATACAAAATAAATATACAAAATTATAAAAATGTCGAATAATTATTATAAAACATCAGGTCAATTTAAAATAAAATAAATTAATTAAAATTAAATTAAAATACATCAATTCGTCATAATAATAATAAAATGTCAAAGTTTAATATTCCAAGCATTTTTATCCTGTACATAATCTGAAATTTTATAATAGGCTTTTTCTTGGAGTTGCCTTTTTATTATTCTTTTGAATTTATTTAGTGAGAGTTGTTGTAGTTCTTTTGGTATTCTATTATATAAACGTATACATTGCCCCTTAAAAGAAACATTGACCTTATGAAGTCTAAAAGTAGGAACCGCCAGTTTGTATCTATTTCTAGTGTTTATATTGTGAGTGTCACTTTTTTTAGGAAAAATCATAATATTTTTATGGGTGTACATTAGTACTTCAAAAATATATTGACATGGTAATGTCAATATATTGATAGCTTTGAATTTTTCACGTAAGGATTCTCTGGGGCTCATCCTATAGATAGCATGAATCGCTCTCTTCTGCAGAATGAAAATAGAATCTAAACGTCCTTCACCAGCACTTCCCCATAGCATTATGCCATACGACATAATGCTATGGTAGTAACTGAAGTAAACCAGTCTAGAAGTGGCTTCATCAGTAATGTAGCGTACTTTCTTAACAGCAAGTGCCGCAGAACTAAGTTTTTTTGAGAGACTATCTTTGTGTTGATCCCATTGAAGCTTGCTATCTAAAGTGACACCCAGAAACATTCCAACACCCACCCACCCACAACCCAGATTCAATGGAATCCAAAGTTTGGCCTTTCACTTTAATATCTGTTTTTGTTTTTTTAACGTTTGGTAGAGAAAATCTTATACATTTTGTTTTGCGTTTATTAAGCAATAGATTGTTCGAATTAAACCAATGGACAACATTCGCGATTGCATTATTTATTTTATCAAAATTTGGAGCCCGCCGGTTAAGTTTAAATACGAGTGACGTGTCGTCAGCAAATAGAACAATTTCATTATCGTTTATGATATAGGGCAGATCATTAATATATATTAAAAAAAGATAAGGGCCAGGAATAGATTCTTGAGGCACGCCAATCGAAACGGAAGCCCCTGAAGATCGCTTGCCATTAATATCGACTCTCTGGACTCTGTCGCTCAGATATGATCTCAATAGATCCAAAGCTTTGTCTCTAATTCCGTAATGATGCAACTTTCTTATCAATGTCCCATGATGTACGCAGTCGAATGCTTTAGACAAGTCACAAAAGATTGCCAAGGCGTCATATGACTCCTATCACGCTTCATAAATGTACGATAGCAATTCAATATCAGCGTCAGTAGTAGATTTTCCATTGGTAAAGCCAAATTGTTTCCGATGTAATAATTTATTTGCATTAAAATGAGATATTAATTGATTTAACATTATTTTTTCAAAGATTTTACTGAATACAGGTAAAACTGATATTGGTCTGAAATTATTGGGGTCAGTTGATTCACCAGATTTGAAAAGTGGAATTAGTTTGCTGCATTTCATCAAGTCTGGAAATACTCCATAATCAATGCACTCATTAAATATATAAGCTAATTCATAAGCAATCTTGTCTATAAGTGGTTTTAAGATGTATGTAGATATACCCCATAAATCTGTAGCTTTTTTCACATTTATCATTTTAAAAGCTTTGATAATATCATGTTCATTTACGTGTTTAAAGCTGAAACTAGTTTCGCAAATAGGTACATTTTTTTTCAGTAAGGACTCTGCTATGTCTTGTGAAGAGCTTAATGATCTGGTAAGAGTGACTGGGACATTGGTAAAAAATTTTTCAAACTCTTGAGCGACTTCTACTTTATCCTTAACTAGCTGTTGCCCGCGACTTCGTCCGCGTTAGCATAGTTAGATCACGTCCCAAATATTATTTTTCAAAAATATTCAATGTACAGAATTGACTTAATTTCCTACGATTTTATTCAGTAACCCAAATCCTATTAAAGCGAACGCCTTCATCATAGAAGCTCAAATATTTAATAATTTCAGTTCAATCAGTCGAAAGTCTAAGAAAACTTCTAAAAACTTTCATCCCCTATTTCATCCCCTTAGGGGTGGAATTTATTAAATGGAGTGGAAAAAAAGAAAGGAGGGGATGCCTACGTCATAGTATATTTGTGCATAATACTCAGTTTCAGCCCGTTCGGTTTAAAATTGACAACGTTTCATACAAACTGTCAACCCCAATTTCACCCTCTTGGGGGTAGAATTTCCAAAAACGCCTAAATTATGTCCATTCAATTTAAATTAGTAACACAATAATAAAGTTTCATGTTTCTAACTTAAGAAATGACGGACTTTCATTCAAACTTTCAATCCCAATTTCACCCCCTTGGGGGTAGAATTTCCAAAAACGCTAAAATACGTGTCTATTCATTTTTAATCAGTAGCCCAAAAATAAAGTTTGATGTTACTAACTCAAGAAATGATGGACTTTCATTCAAACTTTTAACCCCAATTTCACCCCCTTGGGGGTAGAATTTCCAAAAACGCTTAAATACGTATTCATTCATTTTTATTCAGTAACCCAAAAATAAAGTTTCATGTTTCTAACTTAAGAAATGACGGACTTTCGTACAAACTTTCAACCCCTATTTCACCCCCTTCGGGTTAAAATTTCCAAAATTCCTTCCTTAGTGGGTGTCTACTTAATAAAACAATCCTGCTCACCAAATTTCGTGGCTGTGACTTTAACAGTTTTTGCTCTGCGATGATGAATCAGTCAGTCAGTCAGTCATTCAGTCAGTCAGTCAGTCAGTCAGTCAGTCAGTCAGTCAGGACTTGTAATTTTATATGTATAGATAATATTGCCATTAATTTTTAATTTAAAATCAGTATTAAAATTTCGAGTTCTTCCAATTGCATCATTTATTATTTTCCATGTTGTTTTAACAATGTTCTTACTATTTTTAATTTTATCGGCAATAAAGTTTACCCTTCCTCTGTTGCCTACACAAATTATGAAATTAGTGTGTTTGTTGAGCGAAGAATGTTTAACCATATTTTCTAAGATATGCTCTAAGTTACAGTAGGAATAACAATAATTAAGTAAGGAGTGGTCTTTAGCTAAGCTTATAAAATATTTACTCAGGTCTTTTCCTATATCGTCGCTAAACATCACACTTCTTTTACATAAGTATTTCCGGCATATTATTATAGGTATAAGGTGTTCCTCCTCAGCTCTCTGCTTATTGCATGAAGTAGTAAAGTTTGATATACACTTATCCAAGAGAGACACTATGCATAGATTTAGGAAACAACTTACAAATTCCTACTTAAAGTTTTTTCTCACCTCCAGGCGGAAAACGTCAACTTTCTTTCCGCTGCGCTTACCGATGTTGCCGTTTTCCGCCTCCGTCGATGAGAAAAATAGTATACGCACCATGGGCAGTAAATATGAAAGCCTCAGATCACAATGTTTTTATGTGATAATATGTATGTGATCTGAGACATTTCTTATTTTCCTGCCCTAGGTGCGTAATGTACTATTCTTATAAGAGTATCGACAAAATAACGGCGCAAAAAAAATTAAGCACTTTCTAGAATCACAAATTACTGTCTCAACCTGACCTGGCCTACTGGACATATTTTATGGGACAATTTGGTTCTTGATTTTTTTGTATTATAATAAAAACAAATGTACAGGGAAAGGTGGTAATGTGGCCCCTGCACATTTATTGGCCTCCCTCAATATTTAATGTTTTATCCAGTATAATTTTGGTGGAACGGGATGCTCGCGGCATGCTACTAATTTAGCACCGTACAAATCCAACAGAGGCTGTCAAGTTCGATTGTCATTCGATCAAGTAATAAACTTGCGACCTGCGAAACTTTTAAGTGGGTGTGATTTTATTTCGATAATTGTTAAGAAACAGAAATATTTGGATTTTGTGTTCAAACATTGGATATATCAAAGTGTTCTCCTACGGAATTTAAAAGGTAAATATAAAATTATACATTTAATAAATATTTTTGGTACGTTTGTTTAAATATTAGCAATGATTGTAATTTGGCCCCCTCACATTGGTCGTAATGTTGTTCCAATGACAGAGCTGGAGAGCCATGGGTACAGTATCAAATTTTTGACTAATGGGCTATGGTAGCCTGTGGAGGTTCCAAAGGTGACTATTACATTTGTGATTTTTGCCGTTAAGTTTCACTTGTGCAATACATTTAATGTGATATCCCCGGGGTCCACATTACCATCACTTGATCTCAAAATACCAAATGTGATTGATTAAGAATAATTAAAACTTTCGATTATCCCGCACGAGTTTTATTTATTCCCTAATTAGACATGTTTAAACAAATGAATAAGAAATACCATAATGTATTTTTTAGGTTTCTGACTCTTATATTTTTTAAATAATGCTTGATAAACAAAGTGGGAGGCCACATTAACACCTCCTATATACTGGTACCAAATTATTAACAGAAGAGGTGTTAGTAGCATAACGTCTTGCATCAATTTGCGAGAAGGACGAGATACCTATTCACCGTCTCCTTGACTGTCCTGTTCTACTATAGAACCCCAATCGCTCAATTTATGAGCAGCATTGGGTTGGGGACGGTACTCTAATGCGAAGTAGTCACAATAGATCCTTAAGGGTCGTAATAATGTCAGGGCCGCAATGACCTGCCTTCGGAGGTACCTAAATATTAAAACCATAAAAAACAAATTATGTACATAGTCATGCTTAAAACCAATAATTAAATAAAATAGTAAATTCCCCAAAAAAACAGGTACCTACAATATTATTATTACATTCTGAAACCCTAGTAAATCGTGAATTCATTTTGGCCGTAAACCTTGGCCCGTCCATCATATCTATTTTCTTTTATGTTAGCTCCTAGTTTTACGATGGATCTTTAGTTATAATGAAAAAAAATCAGAGAACAATAAATTTTATATGACGTCACAGATTTTACGGCTGAATGACATTTGATAAATCGGAGGGCAATGTTTATTATTAATTTTATGCTTTTTACGTAAGAGGGCGACTACGCAAACAATCAAGCATTACCCTTCTCTCTTCACACTCACGCCCGTCTTTCTTATTATGCCAGGTGAAAAAAGACGACGCGGATTGATCGCCAAATTAGTTTTTTTTTATAACTCGATAAATAAACAACATTATAAAAATCCGCTAGGTCAGTTTCTCAATGATTGAATTTTATACGATGTGTTAAAATATTAACTTAGTTTAATGCACGGATATGGCAATATATAAAAAAATCGTGAAAATCAAATGCATCATTGTGACTTTTTTGTATAGAGAAAATTTTAAGATATCGTGTTTTCGCTAGGTCGGTTCCTCGGAAATAAAATGTAGTATCTATGTTTAGAAAATGAAACAATTCAGGGCTTATTTTCAAGTATAAAAATGAATGATAAAATCGACAATTTATGGTTCGTCACCCCTTTAATAATATTTTATAGCAGCTATTCTCAAAATATGTGCCAAAGGGGGGGCCCTTATAGGGGAAGTGATTTTCAGATATTCATCAGACACCAACATGGGATAATTCATTCGTAAACAGTTAACATTATTTTTGGGGAACCGTGAAAATTTCACTTTTCAGAAAGGTTCTGCTACCAAAAAAGTTTGCGGAACTAGTATTAATTATAGTAACATCTTTAATCATTATTTTTACATGTTGTAATTAAGAGTCTCATAATACTAGTAACGATCGCGGTGCATGTACGAATTCGTACATCTATCACCATGCGTGTTCTCTTCTGGACCGATTTTGCTAATATTTTGCACTTACAGACTCTACACAAGAACAAAGTACTTTAATTTAATCCTTCGATCGCGGATTTTTGGAAATCTATTCTATTGTCGCGGTCACCGGTGTCCTTGTGGAGCTTGATGGGTTAATGCACAGATGTACGCGATACGCATCCAGCTAGATTTTTATCCCAACAAAGAACATTTAGGTATTAATCGCCATAAACCACAGCAAGAGTTCAAAAACACATCAAAATCGCCTTTATACAATATTAGGGTAATTTGGCTGAGAAATAGGTCGCACCGGCACCGACATTATAGATATCGCGTCATATGTGTCTAAATGGCCACTAATCATCTTCGGGTGACGGGAGTATTGATAGCAGGCAATTAATCTTGATCAACTGCTGATTTCCTTCCCGAATATTCGTATACGGTTGGATATTTTCGTGCTCGCGTGATGGAAAACTTATTGGAATACTTTGTTGTTTTGGTATTTATATACGATACTTTTGGTAATATATAGCTGTTGTATATTTATTTAGTATTGCTAAATCTAAAGAAATAAAAATGCATCTTAATTTTTGTTAGGGCCTGTTTCACCACTTCCTGATAAAGTGCCGGATTATAAACCGCGAATAAGTCTGTGTCTATAAAAGAGTTCAACTTTATTCTTAAGTTAACAGAATATCAGTGCGAACATTTTTCACATAGCTCCTAGACTAAAAAGTTCAATGACCGCTGGTGCCACCTTAAATTATTTTGACTATATTTGAACTCATATAATTTCCACATATCTTTTGTTACCAAAAAAACCAACGCAAACCCCTGAAAACTTGAACAAAAAAATCTAGTTAATACACACCGAAACTGCAGACTTATAATATTTTAGAATAAAGAGGCTCACAAAACATTTTTTAATACAAAAGCGCACCCAAACGGGCGAGATTAATATCAGATATGCTCTTCCATGTGAATGGATATTTTGAATGGGAAAAAACTGTGAGAGAGCTGTTAATTTTTTTGAGTAGGTGTATTATGTGTCGCCGTGCCAGTGCCACAGGGATTTGACGAACTAATATTTTAAAATCGATTGATTGAAATCCCATTACTTGTATTGCGAGTGTATTGAAATAAAATCGGTCATGTTACAACCTCTAGTGTTAGTGTTAAAAAATAGTTTTACATGCTATAGAAAAGGATTTAATCAAATTAACAATCTATTAACAATAACCATAATATGGCATCCACGTAAAATTCCAATAATACAAATGTAAAAGCATGCCTGTTTGTTAGTCCATCACGCTGAACTGAACTGATGAAATACTTCGAGTCCCGGGAATATGTTAGTTGTATCCCGAAAAAGTGTACGGTTCCTACGTAGTGAACGTCGTGGCGTAACAAAATTGCAGCCAACATTGAGTGAATCTATAAAACAAGAATATACGAGTGTTTTCATTTCAGATTTTTTTTCTCAAAAATGCACTTTAAATTATTAAAATCTTAATGGACGTACGAAATGAACAGTTGCATATTTTAATAGGAGGCAGTAGGCACCTACAGCGAAGCCTCACGGAGGCAAAAATATTTTCATTTTGGGAGATGTCATTAATTCATCAACGAAACAACGACATGAAAAAAAAGAGTTTTTTTAATAGCTTCAGCATAAGCTTAGTAATATTTAAGACATACTATCAGTGACACATAATTGCTAGGTACTTAATGTACGCACGTAATAAAATAATTATATTGGATAAAAACAGTATTATTACTATTTCTATTAAACTTTTTTGATAATATTCAGATTTTTACAAAATTAAACAAATATGGGTTATTTAATAAACTTGAAAAAATATTGGAATGCACATCTTAATCCTAAATCCAATCTAATCCAACAAATATCTTGTGAACACGGCAGGGATTGGAATTAATCTACAAGTCCAGATTAATCAATTTTATAACTGTTCGGAGAAAAAATGGACCCTTGTTCTGAAACAATACTGTTATTGAAAGAACTACGATCGAAGAATGTTATTTTATTAAATCGAATTCCTACCATCGTTCGATGGACTTTTTACTTCGTTTTCGATGAAGCACAACCGTTGAAGTAATGTACAGTGGAGGAAAATTACCGCTGCGCTATTTCAGCATCTTAATATTTTTTGTTAAGTACATGAAAAAATATGAATGAAAATATTTTTATTTCTAAAATGGTTAGTATTCTTTCAGAGTGTCATGTCCCACGTGAGACCTAACCGGTGTAAAAAGTCGTACGGGGCCAGTGGCCACCTTTTGGGACATAGAAAGTTGTTCTTTATCTATAACTAGCGACCCGCCCCGGCGTCGCACGGGTATAAAATATAAAGCCACTGAAAAAATGATTAAAATCGATAGCCTATGATCCTTCACGTGGTCTACTTCTTATCTGTGCCAAATAACATAAAAATTGCTCCAGTAGTTCGCGAGATAAGCCCATTCAAATAATTTCCTCCGTTTTTTCCACATTCTCCTATTAGGCTACGTTCAGACGTGCGCGTGTTCTACGCGTGCTATGCGCGTGTTCTACTATAGCGTATGGGAAAATACGCGCAGAGCACGCGCGCGGGGTCGGCGCGGATTCAGCGCGTGCCGCGCGCGTATTTCCCATACGCTATAGTAGAACACGCGCAGAGCACGCGCAGAACACGTGCACGTCTAAACGCGCTCTTAATCTTAGCGTGATAACATATAGCCTGTAAGCCTTCCTCAATAAATGGGCTATCTAACACTGAAATAATTTTTCAAATCGGACCAGTAGTTCTTGAGATTACCGCGTTCAAGTTAGTCCTTTGAAATAATTTTCCCCGTTTTTTCCACATTTTCCTTTATTTCTTCGCTCCTATTAGTCTTAGCGTTATAAAATATAGCCTATAGCCATCCTCGATAAATGGGCTATCTAACACTAAAAGAATCATCAAAATCCATTGCGTTGTTTTAAAGATTAAAGGGAACAAAGGGACATGAGGGAAATAAAAGCGACTTTGCTTTATAATAAGTATAGATTTTGTTAAAAGTCAACGCCTTTGTATATAATATTAAGTGTACTTACATATAAATTATAAACGCGTTCCACAAAATATGATAGATAGAAAAATGTACAGTAGCACAGTAAGTACCGTGATCTGTAGAGGGAAATACATATTTCACTATTGATGTGCCTCATTATATTATGACATTATCACCAATAACCTTAAAAATTCAGATATTTTAAACTGCTAAGCGTTATATTTATTTGACCGTGCGCTGTCCCTCCGACTTTGCATTTATTTAAATACATCTATTTAAGCTTTTCTTGCGGAGAGACTAATATTATAATTGCAAAACCCCTGTAGCAATTAAGTCTAACGTCTTAAGAAATCAGTGAATCATAATAAATAAGACGTGAGTGGAAGAATCGAACAAGTAACATTTCGTAACATACGGACAATACCTCATTTTTTCCCAAATAATTTTAATAAAACTTGTAACTTATCTACTTCATATCCTAGCTAATATATCTGACTACGCATATACTTCATACTTTTTCTATTTCAAATAATTTTTCCGGCCCTAATGCCTTCATTTAAGCAAAAAAACGGGAAGTTTTTTCATGTTACTTACCTAATTCTTCCACTCACGTCTTGAATTATTACATAAAATGTACAAAAGTCTTACAATTGTAAGTAGGCACCAATCGAGGAAATTGATTCCTATGCAATTGATAGACCAACGTTATTTGGTCGAATAATATGTCAATTCAATGTTAATTGTGATCTGTCGGCTAGGTTTGACGTAGCGCAGCCAAACTACTTAGGTCCCCGATCTGCATAGGAATCAACTTCTCTGATAGTACATTGCTTTTGGAATTTGGAAACGCTAAACATTTTGCGAAAAGACAATAAATAATTATTATAGGATAATATTAGTCGTTTAGTCTCTTGAGACTGAAGTCCATCACCAATATATTGTATTTATGTCGTACAGAATTGCTAAATCTATTTTTGATTTTACTAAAATACAAACTAGTTCTAAAGCCGCAGGTAAAATACTATAAATTAAATCATAAAAGTTAGATTAGATATTATTTCGTTCCGTCGTCATTACGTAGCAAAACATTTAAATTATTCAAATACCCACCCTCGAATTTAAATTTTAGAGCAGAGGTTCCATTGCCAACATTTTCAACATGCGGTCGCGCAACTTTACTAATTAGCCGAGTTTAGTCCCGAACTTCGGATATCAGACTGAGGGTCAGTTCGAGGCAGTTTTTGTAGCAATTAGGACTTTTGATTTTATTTTACGTGTGTGAAAGTTTCATTGTAAATAACGTGTGTGTTTCTCAGGCTGATTTTACTGCACTAACCGCTCGCTGACCATCGGCGCCTACCTTAAAATGTATGAAATACTAGCGCAGACTGCTTCAAGATCCTAGAATTTAATGGCGGTTGCCTGCATGACAGACAAAACATCTATGGAATGATAGGTTAATGGCACTTTCATACGGCAGATCCGCTCGCGGGTGACACGTCATGACATGACAAGCGCCCTAACGAGTACCTACATCTTAACAAGTAAGAATGTAGCTTTAAACGATAAAACAACATAGCATAAAATAATCTTGTAAAAATACTCACACACTGTGTGAAATGCAAAATTTATTCGAAAAAAAAAAAATGATAGAATTCTTGCAAATTAGTAAGAAAATAAAGTTCCCTCACAAGATATAAGCTCACGTGTCTAGGTGGGTGTTAATGTCATGTTTATTATACAATATTTAAGATATTTTACCCTTTTCAACTAATCATTAAACTATGTAAAGGAAAGGCTAAGGGTAAGGTAAACAGATCTTAATGAAGCGTGTAAAATTGCTCACGTAGCACAAACAAAAAGGGTCCCCCGAGTTTGCTTAGTCATTATCATATTTGAATGTGTAATATTTTATACAATGTATCATAGTGTGCACGCTGCAGACAAGAGAATTAAGAGGGCGAAAACAGCAAAAAATAAAAAATCGTACTTCTCTCATATCACTGCGACACTACGCGGCAGCGACGTGACGCGACACAGCACGTAAAGGCTCGTCCACATTTGTATCATTTGCACGATCAGATCTCCGATCAGATCTCCGTCGCGATCATCGCGCCGTATCAAGTATGCGTATCATAGTGTGGACGCCTATTAGATCATTCTGCCGATCATGCGCGTATTTGATACGACACGTATCAGATACGCGGTTAATAGCGATCGGGGCGTATCATGATATGCGTATCATTTTGATACGCTTCGATAATATGCGATGGAGATCTGATCGGAGATCTGATCGCGCAAATGATACAAATGTGGACGAAGCCTTAGGCTTTGTCAACATCTGTATCATGATCGCGTATCAGATCTCCGTCGCGTAGCATCGAAGCGTATCATGATCGCTAGTGTGGACGCAAAATGATCGCGATCATCGCGTACACTTCTAGCGATCATGGTTCGCTTCGACGCTACGCAACGGAGATCTGATACGCGATCATGATATGCTTCGATGCTACGCGACGGAGATCTGATACGCGATCATGATACAGATGTGGACAAAGCCTTTCATAGAACTGACGCATCGTGCGACGAAAAGTGTGACACAAAGCGTCAGTTTTATGATACGTGAAGTGTCGCGTCGCTTCGCTGCAGCGTTGTGTTACTTAGTGCGGCTTACCTTAACTTATTATTGTTAGGTTATGGTTGCATTCTGGGGGTGCCGGTAAAAGTGAAAACGACACAGTAGTCAGTAGTAGTAGGCATACATTTTCACCGCTCGCTAGAAAGAGACGAGGATGTTTATTCTCTCCATACTGCGCCGGCGAGCACATAAATTGGCACCTTAAGTCCTAAATTCACCAACGTCTGTTAGTGTTAACAGCTTGTAAAAATGTAATGTCTAATTTTCTTTCATTCGTAAGAAAAACGAAAGTGGTAACGTGATACTAATAGTGGAGTGCCTAGAGCGTAAAAATCGTGCAAACCTCCGATTTCCGTAATAGTGGATGAAAATTGAAAAGAAAAAAAGGAATGTGTAGGTGATAATATAATTAATAAAAAAGTTAACCTATTGAAAAGCTGTTGTGTTTTAATTTTTAAATTCTATACCACTTCAGTTACACTCATAAATTTTAAAATTTTGAAGTAAACGTGCATTTCTTTCAGTTCAGTTATGTAGCAAAATAATAAAATATATTATCATTTTTTAAAATTCAAATCGTTGCTTATATTCCGCAAAAAGAAATTAAGTGAAAAAATATATAATTTAGATTTAAAAATTAATATTTTTGTACCTAGATGAGCATGCCTCCGAATATGTTTGTTGTGTGCTTCGACAGTAAGTACCTGATAAATGACATTCCTGTTGTTTTTTGGTTTTAAATAGGAAGTTTAAAATTATTTCTTAGGCTTTACAAAGACTTCTGTTTTTGAATGCGTAAATTTTTTTAGCTCTTACTCTATTAAATTTTCCGAAAATGTAGCACAAACTTTTCGCTTATATTTCGCAGAAAATCTGTATTTCATTTCTTTTGATTAGGTTTTAACACAATAAAATTTATTTTTCACTTTCTTTTTTCATTGATTACATTAGCTAAAACATACATAAAGGAAAAAAATACAAACCAGGTTAAGAACTGATATTTTTTGTATTCAGTAAGCATTTTCCAAACATAGGTCGTAGCATGCGTCTTTAGTATGTACGTGAGATATGTATAGCACCTAATTTTTTTTCTGGATTTAATTAGGAAGTTTAAATATATGTCAAAGGCTAGAAAAAGCCTTCCGTTTATCGATGCATTTAACATTTTAGCTCTTACTTAAATAAATTCTCAACAAATGTAGTAAAACAATTTTGGTCTATTTTACACATTTTTGGAGATATTAAAACGTTTTAAAGTACTTAAAACTCATCATTTCTCTAAAAATTAAATACGCACAATAAGTACGTTTAACACACTTTTGGTTATAACCCTTAAATCCTTCCAAAGCCTTTTATCTTGGTTACGACGAGCGTTAATCTCTAAAAACTTTGCAAAAATCTTATAGTTTTATTTAGCTTAGCAAAGTAAACTTTATTTTTTTTTAATTGTGTTTTTGGTTAATTTTCAATGTAAACAATCGGATAAGAGTCAATAAATAACAGGATCAAGAAAAAAAAATTTTTCTTGACTAAAGCTAGTCAAGAAAAAAATATGGTGAAATTTTAATTTTTAAATATCTTTAAACGAGTAATTCTTGTATATATGCATATAATTGAAATCTCGGAATCGGCTCCAACGATTTTCATTAAATTTAGTATATAGGGAGTTTCGGGGGCGATAAATCGAAAAAGCTAGGAATCATTTTTAGAAAATGTCATTTTATTCGTGTTTTATCGAATACCGAGCAAAGCTCGGTCAAATAGCTACTTTTTAATTAAGTTACTAAAAATTTTAAAGCACACAAATTTTATTGGTAAACTTTGCAAGTTATAGTGTTAAAAAAGAAAATGACACCACAAAAACAAAAATACATTTACTAAGTATTACAATTTTCGGAGGTTAAAACCTCTGGAGACTCCACTATAATTTGAGCGTTAACTTTAACAGTCGTTGGTGATATTGTTATAATAATTGGGACTTAAGGTGTCAATTTAGATGTATGGGCCCCGACTTATAATCCCTCTTTAGATCCGAGGCTGCCAACTTATAGAATATAGATTTTGAAAACAAACCATGAACACTTATAATCGCATTTTCTTTTTTATGAAATTTTTATACAAATAATTCGATTTTTTTTAATTGTAAGCCCTACATTTTACATAACATTAGAATTATTTGTTTCATAATATTATCTGCCTGTGGCGAACCTCACCGCAATCTCGCAGAACCGAGCTACCTACATCAAAACGGCTTATGTTATGATTCATTTTATAAGATTAACAATGTTCATTTATATTTTACATGTATTAAATTGAGAAATTATCATTGTTTGAAAAGCGAAATTACAATGCAGGGATCCACTTGGACTTAGTCCCGTACTAAGTGATTCCAGCTACTTTGTTCACGTGATAGAATTTCATGAGAACGAAACCTTTAGCTGCGATGAAAAGTAGCCTAATATGCCCTTCCCCGTCTACTTAATTATATTTAGATAGCGATAAAGCTTGTCAACTTTGTCATGGGTTTCATTCACCGGTATTATTCCCATAGTCAATTTACGTGGGAGAGCCATGCTTCGGCACGAATGGGCCGGCTCGACCGGAGAAATACCACGTTCTCACAGAAAACCGGCGTGAAACAGCGCTTGCGCTGTGTTTCGCCGAGTGAGTGAGTTTACCGGAGGCCCAATCCCCTACCCTATTCCCTTCCCTACCCTCCCCTATTCCCTTCCCTTCCCATCCCTACCCACCCCTATTACCCTATTTCCTCTTAAAAGGCCGGCAACGCACCTGCAGCTCTTCTGATGCTGCGAGTGTCCATGGGCGACGGAAGTTGCTTTCCATCAGATGACCCGTTTGCTCGTTTGCCCCCTTATTTCATAAAAAAAGTCTTACTGGTTCTAAAGACGTATCTAACAAGTTTTCTATAATATGCAAACATACCATGAAAATATAGAAGCTATGACACGCTAGATTTAATTTATTAGTATAATATGGCACCCGCAACTCCATTGCGCCAAAATTAGTTTATCGCGCGGGAAGCCGTCACTTTTCCGGGATAAAAAGTATCCTTTATATATAGTATCCTTTTCCGGGACTCAAAAATTCTATTTACCAAATTTCAGCAAAATCGGTTCAGTGGTTTAGGCGTGAAGAGGTAACAGAGAGACAGACACACTTTCGGATTTATAATATTAGCATCAAGGGCCCCCGTAAGGGCTACTGGCGCCTGTGTGCAAAAAAAAAAGGATTTTGGCACCCCTTTAGCCAAATTTTTTGGGTCCTTGGTTTTGGCGCCCCTAAAGAGGGCGATTTGGCGCCCCTAGAGGATGGCGCCCGTGTGCTTTGCACACATTGCACATATGGTAGCGGGGACCCTATTAGCATGGAAGTATGGATGGCATAAGCGAATAATAACTTTATCATATGCAATATATCGTAGATATATATTATGCTACCTTAATCAAACTTAGTAACAGCTTGAAACTCAGTTCTGAACTCAATATTATAACTTGGTAAGCCAGGTACATACTTGTAGGCACTAAGCGCTTACTAGATACACGAGTAGAACATGTAAGGAGATTGTTAAACGTAGATCAGAGAGTATATATAATCAAAGAAGTACTGATTATTTCAAAAAGAGCTAGATGGGCTATCACTTAGAAAGACAGGAAAAATATTTGCATGCCAATGTGAAACTGCTTCTAATTAATTAAAAGTATAGTTACTAGTAAGATTAATAAAAAAAATAATTTGAAATGTGTGGAAAAAGTGGCATAAATCACCCCTTTTGTTGCAATATACGGTACTTCATCTCTTATTCAGAATATATCATTTACTTTTCAAGTTCAATCTGGATATTATGGCACTTTTTTCTGTGGCAATTTTGGTCCCACAACGTATGAAACTTCTTAGTCTTTATATTCCATGATCTTTGAATTAATTATACGTTATGCAAACTGGCACTGTCAGAATTCGAAAGAGTTTTATCAGCGTTTATTTAGCTAGGCTTAAGCCTGTCAGGAGTAAGCCGCTAACTTCCGCAATTAATACTTGGTAAAGCTCTTACTCCCAACTTGGCGACTTGCTGAACTTTAAAAATATATACGGATTAAATTCTAAATATTATCGCGTAGATAGGAAAATTAGTTTTGCAAGACGAGCCGTTAGCTTAAGCTGTGTTCGTAACTTAAGTTGGCGTCTACAACATGCATAAGTCGTAATAGATGGATTATATTATTATAGTCCTTACCTCCAACTTAGAAGGATCTTGTGACTTTTGATAACATTATCACGTCGGCCTGGACGCAAAGCAGTTGACACTCAAAGTATCACCTATCAGTTTGTGTGCAAAATGATCTCCGTCAATCTCATCCATGTAGGCAGAGTTGCAAATAATGCATTACTTTAGTTAATGCATTGACGTTTCATTACTCATTACTTCTAGTAATAAGTAATGAGAAATTTCCATTACTCATTACTTTTAGTAATGAGTAATGTGAAATTTCCACTACTCATTACTTTTGGTAATGAGTAATGAGAAATTTCCACTACTCATTAATTTTAGTATTGAGTAATGGTGTCAGTTCCCATTACTCATTACTTTTTTTTTTAATGGCATAAAAATAAATTCTCATTACATTTATTTTGTAATGAGAAAAGTGTCATCTTTACATTACTCATTTTTTAATTTAATGTGTATTTTAAAAATGTACATTACAAATTACAATTTTTTATATTAATGAGTACCTACTGTACAATTACACATTATTTTTAAAAGATTTTATTTGACTTGCTCTGTATGTATGTAACTTTTTCAAAAAACCCCCAAACACTCCCCCACGAAAGTACCGGCTACTACACAAGTACCTTCGGGCAAGCAAACTTTCAAGACTTCACCAACATCACTCTCGTGAAACGTAGCCGTACGTATCTCGTAGCCGAGGTATTGCCTTTGATGCTGGAAGAAACCCCGTTCCTCTAGGCCTATTAGGAGCGGAGTTATGGCTACTTTTGTAAGACGTTTGACAGTTGCCGAGCTGTCAATGTCAAAGTTTGAATGCTTGTAACTCGGCAACTGTTTGTCCTGGATATGGGGTTCTTCGGCTTGTTCTTCCTGGATTTTTCTCCTCTTTTTGATCCTGGCCTTAGAATTGAGAAAAAAAATCGATGTCTCCGATTTAGTTCAAATTCGGAGAGGGAGTAGCCGAGGTGTTGCCTTTGATGTTAAAAGAAACCCCGTTCCTCTAGGCCTATTGGGAGCGGAGTTATGGCTACTTTAGTAAGACGTTTGACAGTTGCGAGCTGTCAATGTCAAAGTTTGAATGCTTGTAACTCGGCAACTGTTTGTCCTGGATATGGGGTTCTTCGGCTTGTTCTTCCTGGATTTTTCCCCTCTATACGATCCTGGCCTCTCACTCGGGGGGTCCAGGACTAAAGATGGCTGAGTTATGAGCCGTGATGTTGGTGAAGTCTTGAAAGTTTGCTTGCCCGAAGGTACTTGTGCGGTACCCCCGCTGTTCTCCTGAATATGAAAATAGTTGTCGCCCTTTTTACTCGGTAATTCTTTGTATACTCATCAAAATTAAAAAAAAAAAACTTCTTAACTATACCATCCTAATAATTTTTTTATTAACATAATGAGATGTCTTCCACTATACTTACAATACTTTTAATAGTAATTAATGGACAAATTTTACATTACTCATTCTTTACATTTAATGGACAATGAAGGTCCGATAATGGCTCATTATTTTGTAAAATGGCAATGTAAGATACTCCATTACTTTTTTTTTGTAATGAGTAATGTGAATATTCACATTACTCGTTACTTTTTTTAATGTGTAATGGAGGATCACACATTACACATTACTTTTTTTAATGTGTAATGGAGGACCACACATTACACATTACTTTTTTTAATGTGTAATGCAGGACCACACATTACACATTAATCGTTTACCTACTGAGTAATGGATACCAATTAAATTTCCATTAAAAAAAGTAATGAATAGTGCATTATTTTTTACATTAAGATTTTTGCAACGCTGCATGTAGGATGAGATTGACGGAGACTGACGGAGACTTGAGTTTGAGACTGCTCTCTTATTGGCAACTCAACAAGAAGAAGATTGCTCTCTTTCTCACCCTCAACATCTTTAAGATGGCGGTTTCTTTAGATTTCAGCTACGCCTCAAAATATCCATAGGTCGTCGTTGTGATATCACAACATACAATGTAATCATACAAATCATATGATTTGTATGATTACATTGTATGATGACCTCATATTATTTGACTCACATCCAAAGGACTGTCTACTAACTGTTTTCACGCTAGACGGAAGCACCATCACAGACAGTAAGCAAAACGTTTTGACAACTGGATCGACGTTTGAGAGCGTTTCTGTCAATACTAGAACACGACGTATGCAACATGTCGGATTTTGGTCGTAATATTTATCTACTGAACTTTTGCTTTCTTTCTATTTGTGACGATTACCGTCACAAATTAACTAGAAAACGGGTAGTTAAGTAATGTGCCATCTTATTAATTGTATTCAGCTATTACCAGCAATAATACCAATACCCAAGATGGTAAACATAAAATCCAAATATTTCTACGGTTGATTACCTATAAATTATGCATAAAATCTACAACGAAATACTATTTATTTTCTTCAAATTTATGTTTTTGTCATTTAAAGGAAATTGCGATTCTACTTTACCAATTTACATTAGCAAATCCTGAATGTTTGGAATAGGGTTGACAAAATTAATCTTTACTTTTGAAATTGTATTTTTTATGTGAACAAAATGTTTCTTTGTTTAAGAATTTGCTTAATATTTTTGAGTTTATAGTTCAAAGTAAGTTTTTTTTTGGTGGTCTCAAAATGTTATGATTCTGGCATACTTGTCAGAATTATAATAACATAATAAAATATAAGCTCAAGTATACTTGTTACCGTTAGAATGTAGAATACATTAACGTGCACATTACCTAGCTAATCTGCAGATTCCCTGATACCATCCGTTAAAGTGTGAAATTTTATTAAAAAGCTTATATTATATTTTGTACTTTACCTAATTGGTTTACATTCTCTTTCTTCGTAATGGCGCATTTTCACTGGTCAATAGGGCCCGTATGCGGGGTGATCATGCCTCGACCAATCAAAATGCGCCATTAGTTGTCAAAGACTCCCCGTATGCTGTATACCGCACGAGTTAACGACTAATGAAAATGCGCCCTTAAAGTCCTAAAAACTTTGACTTAAGCTTGTCAACCTAAGACTGTTGTTGCGTTGATTTGTTTTTTTCCTAGATGATTCAATCTGTTATATTTTATTAGTGTAGTAACAACATTTTACTTAAAACATGTTAAAACATGTAACATGTAACATGTTTTATTCATACAAGAACCTGTTTTATGTAGGTAATTTGATGAGAATAGAATAAACTTTTTGCACTTTAACTGACTCACCCAGATAATCTGCAGAATACCTTGTTAATCTGCAGTCTAACTGGTTTACGCACATTAGCGATAACATACTTACTTGAGCTTATATTTTATTATGACTTTTTATTTTTTTAATGCCCCAACATTAAAAAATGAATATTATTGTGAAAATATCTTATGAACATCTATACTAATATTATAAATGCGAAAGTATCTCTGTCTGTCTGTCTGTCTGTCTGTCTCGCTTTCACGCCAAAACTACTGAAGCGATTGTAATGAAATTTTGTACACAGATAGTCTAAAGCCTGTGAAAGAACATAGGCTACTTTTTAACTGGACAAAGGGGTTGAAAATGCATAAATTTGTTCAAATTAAGTTAGTTCCAAAAATTCATAATAGATGGCGCCGTGCGTCTCCTACATCGCACTGACGCTTGCTCAAACGTCTTTCTATAAGAGGTGGTATCATCTTGCATCGATTTTTTCGATTGTTATTTCTTTTTTACGTACAGCTTACGTTATTAAATAACTCAGTACTTTATCTATGCAGTGACGTAACCTTAAACCTGTCAATGATAAAATATAGTTTATGGGTAAAGTTGTGCAATTCCCCAATTACCCCTTTAATGCTTATTTGGCCCCCCGGCCAAATAAGCTTTAAAGGGGTACCAGAGTTTTTTTATAAAACCTTTTGACACCAATTTTGTTTCAACATCGCGCGCTATAAACTGAAGTCCACGCGGACGAAGTCGCGGGCAACAGCTAGTACTTTTTATAAAATGTGGTTGCCCACGATGGCTAGTAGTCACTATACATACAGTAGGACCCATCCGACGCATGGATCATCCTACTTGACAGACAACGGAGTGATCAGCCTGTATTGTCCTTACCAAACTGAGAAATAGCATAATGTTTCCAACGCGAGAATCGAACCCACGACCTCCAAGTCAAGAGCCACTGTCTAAACTAAATCACGGGACCACGGAGGCGACTGGACCTCGCAAGCAGAAAATAAATTCTTAACCGACAACCCTATTCGACTGATAAAAGAATAACAAAACAGTCAGTTCATGAAGTTCGGAACAAGAAGAATCGTTTGCGAAACTTTTTATTGACACGGCGCTAGTATAAAAGTGAACGCCACTAAACACCGAAGGAAATATTCGTCTGTTAAGGAAAAACTTCCTCCTTTTTTGTTTCCAAATCTTTTTGCCTTAAGCTTTTACTGCGAACGGTTTACGACTTGGCTTCAGCGAATTTTCCTTGCTAATCGTGTATTTACTTGGATATTATCCTTCTGTAATCTATACTAATTATTGTAGTGAAAGAAGTTTCTGAGAGTCACCTTAATTATTATTGGCTATGTCAGATATTATTTCATAATAATACACACACTGGCAAAATTAGCGGAACATGGGTAAAAAGGGCCACAACTTGAATTCAAGTGAATCGGGCTGTGTGAAATCCTTTTTTATAGTTTTTAAGCTCATTTAAGAAATAAAATATTGAACAAAACTGGCAAGTTGACAGATTTTTATTGCAATTATGCTAAGTGTTTTTCGATGATTGACGTTGTAAGTGTTTCTGATAAGAATGGCGTTTTTAGCGGGGTGCAAGGTATGCCAGCTCATTGATTGTTTGGTTTCTGGAAGAACACATTGCTTAGATACAAAATTAGTGATTTTCCAGCATCTACGACAGCTAGAGCTGTAACCACGATAGAGAAAGGTCACACCTACCGTTCGGTCAGTCAGGCCTTAGGTGTGTCGGCTTTCGTGGTCCATCGTAACTTTCAATACTACAGAGAGACTGGATCTTACGTTCGGATGCGAGAACAAGGCAGATATCGGGTGGCAATGGTTCAGGATGGCCGTTTTGTAAGGGTACAAGCCTTAAGAAATCGACCTCAAACTGATTTGCAGACACGAAACCTCTCGGAACAGGTCCGAGATGTACGTGTAAGTGATTGTACAGTAAGAAGAAGACTCAAAGAAGTTAAATAAAACTCAAAGGTGCCAGCAAGGGCACCAAAACTTGAGACAGGACAGCAAAGAGCCAGGCTAAGATTTAAAATCGTGTGCTGTACAGTGATGGGAGTACATTCTGTGTAAATTTTGTTGACAGGCGATAAAGAATGTGGATAAATTGTAAGGAACGCTATAGACCATTAAACTTAACGGAAACAGTGGCCTATCATGCAGGCTTTGTAATGGTTTGGGGTGGCATATGATTTGGAGCCCGCACAGAGCTGATGATTGTTAATGATGGTACTTTGACAGTACAGGGCTATAGCACAGACATCCTAGAACTATATGTTGTGCCTTTTACACAGTTTTAGGCAGCAAATTCAATTTTATGCGCGTCCATAGAGTAAAAAAATCGGGCATTATTACCTAAATGATGCTGGCGTAGCCCAGGTGGAGAGGTCAGCGTGGTCTACGGATGTGGATCCGATTGAAGACGTGTGGCGCATCAATGGGTGAACGGTACGAGTTAAAACTCCAGCTCCAAAATGTGTTCAGGAGCTCGAGTTGGCGCTACTGGAGGAGTAGAAGAATATCCCACAGGAAATTATTGACAATCAAAATGCAAGCATGGAATGGCGTATCCAGACTCTCTTGATATCCATAGAAGGCATTACGCGCTTTTAACATGGCATTTCTTAAGTAAAAATTAAGAATTTAACTTAAAAACTTACTACTGAAAGTTCAAAGATTTTTCTTAATTTTTGATTTTTGCAGATTTTTTCTATTTTACACGTTTTTATGTCCTAAATTTATATACGTTTTATTTTTTGAGCATCAATTATTAAATTTATAAATAAATATATAAAAAACAGCGAATAATTAAAAAAAAATTGTTATGATCCTCTAATTTTGCCGGTGTGTTTAGATTCCTGAAAATTCGGACTCTAACAAAAATAATCGTTTACCAATTAAACGTAATTCAAGTCACAACCATTCTTATATTTAGGTAGTCTATAAAAATTGAATTGAATAAATATTTAGTATAATAATAATTAATGAGAGGGATATATTTCTGTATTTAGGCTTTATAATTGTTATGAAGGCCTGTCTACCTATCGGTTAAATCTAGTAAAGCTTTAAAAATAAGGTTTAAGTTTTAAACATAAGGGGTTGTTCACATTGACATGTAGTGTGGCGCAGCATTTCAACTAGCAATTCAAAAATGTTTTTTTTATGAAATAAAGGGGCAAACGAGCAAACGGGTCACCTGATGGAAAGCAACTTCCGTCGCCCATGGACACCCGCAGCATCAGAAGAGCCGCAGGTGCGTTGCCGGCCTTTTAAGAGGGAATAGGGTACCTAATAGGGGAGGGTACGGATGGGAAGGGAAGGGAATAGGGGAGGGTAGGGAAGGGATTGGGCCTCCGGTAAACTCACTCACTCGGCGAAACACAGCGCAAACGCTGTTTCACGCCGGTTTTCTGTGAGAACGTGGTATTTCTCCGGTCGAGCCGGCCCATTCGTGCAGAAGCATGGCTCTCCTACGTTACGTATAAGAAAATACACTTTTTGTTGTAAGTGCGGTACAACTACAAATTCGCACTGTTGCAGTAAAACGTTAGCCTTTTTGTGTACCTATATAACTAGTAACTAAAATATGAATTAAAATGCTAGCTATCTTCAAATTATTGCATTTTTAAGCATCGCCATATCCCACTGATAGCTTAAAATATTGAAAGTATAACTCTAAAAAGTATAAAACCCCTAAATAATGTTCATTCAGTAAAAGCATAATAATATTTTATTTCTTACCGCGATCACTAGGTATTGGATGGTATTGGTTGGAGCTGAATATAAGCACAATAGACATAACTACATAAGCTGGTATTTTCTCATCAGCATTCTGACGTGGCCGAGCCGATGTGTCAAACTCAATTCCAAAGTTTTTCTGACCATCGAGGATTACGAATGCTACGTTTGATGGGTTCATTCTTTCAATAACTCTTATGATACATAGTAGAAATATTATATTTAATCCAAATATATTTTATATATTTTATCCTAACCTATTTTATCTAATGTTGCCTTTCCAGTTGCGTATTTTGTTGTAAGCAAAAAGACTACAAGCCCATGAAGAAAATTAACGAGTGAATTAATGAGCCAACGTGATTTTTTTTATAAAATAAGGGGGCAAACGAGCAAACGGGTCACCTGATGGAAAGCAACTACCGTCGCCCATGGACACTCGCAACATCAGAAGAGTTGCAGGTGCGTTGACGGCCTTATAAGAGGGAATACGCTCTCTTCTTGAAGGTTTGCAGGTCGTATAGGTCCGGAAAAACTGCTGGTGACAGTTCGTTCCAGAGTTTTACAGTGCGCGGCAGAAAGTTACGCGAGAAACGCACCGTGGAAGACTGCCACTCATCAAGGTGATGAGGATGGTATATTTTTCGCGTGGGACGATGGCGAAAAGTTGCAGGTGGTATGATTCCGAACAATTCCTCAGAGCATATCAATATCAATTCCTCAGCATAGAGTGAAACTACATCGCTAGCTTACTCACCTGTAGCTCAAAAATAACGACATAGTGCTCTGAATTATTTTCAGACAAAGTAACAGCCTTCTAAGCGACGCCAAGGCGACGTAGGGTCAACCATGACGACCGAAACGTTCCGCCATAGCATGGGAGCTCGGGGCATCGCGTCGGTGTGGGGCCGCCGATGTCCATTGCACAGAGCCCCCGAGCGGATCGCGATGCGCTATGTGTTCCAGTGCATCGCGACGTAAACGCAGAGGAATGGCCTAGACAAGCCCTAGTAGGGTCTCTGTTCGGCCTGGGGGGTGTCTGAAGTAGGGTTGCTGAGGATTCTTCTTCCGCTTCCTCATAATGAGGAAGTTCCGCAATATTTTGGGTTCCTCAACCGTTACCGCATCCTCATAAATAAAAATAAAAAAATCCTCTTCCGCTATCGCTTCCTCAAAATTTAAGAGGAATTTATGAGGAATTTCACTGCGCATGCGCGTCGCGTATCCAATCATGGCAACGCACACGCCAGAGCGCGAGAATTGTATTATTCGCTCATCTTTTTTTTGTGTGCTTGTATTTTGTATGTTACTCTGTGTGCCGAGTGTGAGTTTTTTGTTTCACATTCGATCGTGAACGCGTTTGGCGTTTACTAAGATTTTGTATGGGATTACTCACTGGGCTGGGCTCACTCCCGTGAGCATCGCTTGGTGGCGCTGTACAAATCCCATACAAAATCTTAGTAAACGCCAAACGCGTTCACGATCGAATGTGAAACACAAAAAATTCACACTAGGCATACGAACTCCTCCCTAACTGCTGGACCGATTTTGATGATTCTATATTGTGTGTGTTTCGAGAATGGTTTAGATTCATAGTTTGGTCCACTGAAAAATGCCCTTTTAATAATTTTTTGTGTATTGTTATGTTCAGACAGGACAAATTATTTTGGGTTAGGTCCGCTAGAATTTATAATTTCCTATCATCCTATTCCTCATCCGCTTCCTCATCCGCATCCTCTTCTTCATAAAATATCCTCTTCCTCATCCGTATCCTCTAAATTTGCGCGTGACAATTCCTCTTCCTCCTCCTCTTCCTCATAATCACTTCCTCAACAACCCTAGTCTGAAGTCTGAACACCCTCACTCAGACGTGCCTGCCGACGACCAGGCAGACGCCCGCTGGTAGAACTGCGGTGGCCCCACATTTCCCGTGGGTCTGTCAGTAACGGCGCAGAAAGGAACACGGTCTCGGGAGCCTTCTAAGCGATATTCGCGTTGGTTCATTTCACCCGTTAATTTTTTTCATGGGCTTGATGATAAAGGTTTTGGTAGACTCATGTATCTTAGAATTCAGCCAACCCTTGGTGCTATTTCAAAGAGTCTAGTATAGTCTTCGTATCACCAACGCAAATATGGCAATGAGGAAGGAAGATATAAGGAAGTGATTTGAATACGTTTCATTATTCCACCAATCACGGGTAAGGATTGTCTCAGTACAAACGAGTCGGATATGCAAAACCGAAATAAATCCCAAGAAGGGTGATTTGCGCGGGAAATTTAAATTTCTCCCCGCTTCTGGACGTTGCGGTATTATCGTGATTTGTTCTCGTGATTTTGAGGAAAAAATATTCATACGTTGCTTTTTTCGTTGGCAATTTTATCATATTTCTTACAAAGTACCTACGTATAAAAATTATATCTTAAGTTTGTTTAAAAGTAATTAACCTATACAAATAGCCGAAGTGTGTCTATCTGTAATTTCTTTCCTCATAAATTGATGTAGATGGATATATTTTCGAGTCCAAGGAAAGAAATATAGTAGTCCAAAGAATGAATTTTACAAGTTTAGACATAAGATGTCAGAAAACAGCACTTTTTTATGAGATCGTACAGGAAATAAAGGTTGTACAATATACAGAGTACATGTGTGAAGTGAAGTACTTAAAGGGAGATCGCACACGTCACACTTTTTGTGTGATCGAGTCTGCGGCTTCCATACATTCTGATGGCGTGCGCCATCAGATTGTATGTAAGCCGCAGACTCGATCACACAAAAAGTGTGACGTATGCGATCTCCCAAATCATTATTGGGTACAAGTTTCGGAATTGCGACACATTAATTTTGCGCGTTTCTTAAAGACATTTAAATAATAATAATTCGTAATCCATATTTACTAATTTTATAAATGCGAAAGTGTGTCTGTCTGTCTGTCTATAACCACTTCACGCACAAACCGCTTAACCGATTTTCCTGAACTTTGGCGTGAAGATGCTTTGAGTCCCGGGAAAGGACATAGGATACTTTTAGGCAAAATGTACGGTTCCCGATAAATGACTTTTGGCGCAGCAGGGTTGCGGGCAACATCTAGTAGTTACAAGTACTCTACTCCGAATAATATGAAGCCCAAATTGGATAGAAGCAACAATATTCGAAATTCAAAGTTTGTAATTGGCAGGCTACCGGCACACGGGACCATCGCTCAGATTAAAGCCTCAAATCTCCAATTCAAATCCATACAAATTGAGGAGACCCTTATAACTTTCTTCATTTATTGTTTCCTATCGATCAATATTATTGTAAATTGGATGTATAATAATAATAGTATTTATTTCGTTTCAATAATTCAATTTGATATAAGTGTAAACGAAAATCTCGCGGCTTCGCCCGCGTAAATAAAGCAATTCACGGGAAAAATATCTTAGGAAAAGCGGTATATTTTTCTGTGAAAAGTTAGCTTATATCCTTATTTGTCGATTATATTTCCATGACAATTGGTCCAGTAATTTTAGGGGCTATTTAATAACAATCAACAAAAATTTCTTATATGAGTTAAAGTCGTATACATTTTATCGTTCTAAAATTATTTTCTTTAACAAACAACAAGCACGTTCTTATTACTTATAGCTGACAATAAGTCTCCTTGTATTTCTCATCAATTTAAAATACTTTTCTTGTTACGTATTTCAGAAGACTTAAATTTATTTCTCTATCTAGTGTCCTCACTCCACGTGCACACAGGTATTGTTGGAAATCATCTATCTTTTTATCGACAAATGTTGTCAGCGCACTTTTGTTGTTTTCGAAGAGCTTTTAGTGCTACAACAAAAAAAAAAAAAACTACACCAATTTTATTGTTCAGCGCTGTTGCTGCACGCGGACCTTTTTGAAGAAAACAATAAATTGGTGTGAAATTGTACCTATATAAAGTTATCACTTTCGAGATAAATACCTACAGGATGTAGAAACATTCTGATCAGAACCTAATTTTGCTAAAGCCTAATTTTTTAAAGCCAAATTTTTTTAAAGCCTATTTTTTAAAGCCTATCTTTTTTAAAGCCTAATATTTTTAAAGCCTAACTTTTTTAAAGCCTAATTTTTTTGTAAGAATGACAAAATATTGAACGACTTGATGATGTGTTGATGATCTCCAAATGATGTGTCTTTTGGCCACAATATGTCAAAATAAAAAAATTTAAACCAATGAAATCAGAATATAAAATATAGAATTGATCAAATCATTGGAAGCAAAGAGGATGTAAACTGTATACTACGTAACAAGAGGTCGGACTTAGAAGAAAAAAAATAAACATCTATTATTTTTTTTATTTGAAACTGAAGTTAAAATTTTTAAGTGCAAAACCTTTCCCTCTAAACATACCAAAAATTTTAAAAAATTAAAATTAAAAAGAAATGAGCTCAAATAAATGTTTTATTTCAATAAAAAATATTATACATAACTTAATAAATAGGGTAATAAGGTAAATTGACCAATAAAACAGATTTAATCCACAAGCTTTTGTTATTTTCTATTATTAAATATTATAATATTACAGTACAGTTTTATGTATTTTATTTATAAATATAATAGAATAGCTGTCTATGCTACTCTACTAACTACTTGATTGGCTTATACAGTAAACTCTATATAGGGAGGGGATTAAAGCTGCGCGTCCACCAGGTCGGAATCGGGGCGTACGGTGCGAACAGCACGTCGTGTCGTCATATACTTGTCAGGCGCAGAATGACGTTCCAGTACTTGTAGTGCAGTTCATAGTAGTCAGTACCATACATACAAAGCAACAAATCCGTCCACTGCGTACCTACGCTCCCATTCCGATCCAGTGGACCGCACCTTTATACATACACACTTTGTTTTCTTACACCCTGTATACGACAGCTGAAATCTATCGCGTGGGCTCAGGCCAGCTGCATACCACCTCACTTGATCAGAGGATTTTTCCTTGGTGGCCGTACCACTCATAATCCCATACCTTCCTTCTCCTAAAATCTCCTTGCTTTGAATCTCTTTGCTGCTTTCGTTCCCAAGTGGTCGCATGCGACCGCGAGAACAAAAGATTTCCTACAATCCGCGATCGAGGTAACAGCTATTGCTTGCAGACTAAAATGTTGCAAACTAACTGTATAGGGACCTAAAAATCTGAAATTAATGAAACATTTTTCATTTACTACATTTCCATACAGTTTACATAAATTATTAAGTATAGTTAATAACCTAATGTATTGTTACAATAAAAAAATATACACATGATACACATTTCATCATTTTCCAAATTAACTGCATACTGATATACATTATAATAATTTCTATGAAATAATAATCTATCTTTTTCATATTAATATAGTTTAAGTTGTAAATTATTGTACAATTAAGCAAATAATACTACGACATACTTTGTATTAGAACATGGTATGATATTGTTATGTTTTGCTTCAATTTATCAATTTACGGTTACATTTACATTTTACAATGGCTTACCTTTCGTTTTTCAATAATTAATCCACTTATTTTACAATTTTTGTATTTTTCTAATAATTAATTTTCACAAAATGAAATTCGAACTTTGAGTTTTAAACTTCTTCTTCCTCTTTTTTCTCATGTAGTTTATATTCTCTATGGTCATTTTTATCAGCCAATCACAGTCGACCGTGCTTAAAAATCGTACAGATTATGCGATTATATCTAGTAGCTACGTTTAAATTTGGAACCCAATTTTTTTTTGTTTGGAACTTTCGTTCACCTGATTGGAAGTAGCATTGCCTTTTATAAAATAGATAAACCAACATTTTTAATTATTGAACAGGCTGAAGTCGATAAACGATCATGTCAGCTTTCAAATTGAAAAAAATGGATAAAAATCGGTTTGGATGCTACGATGCCACGGACAGACACATACAGACAGACAGACACGTGAAACTTGTAACACTTTACTATTCTTATAATATTACTCTTGAATAATAGTCAGGGAACCCTAGAACAATTTTTTTGTTACTATCAAGCTTATTTTTTGTGAGTAGCTCAATTTTGATAAGACAGACAACATTTTTATCTGCGATAAATCTTAAAAGTGGTAGCTAACAGAAATAGAAAGGATTTCATACTTTGATTTGATGGTTCTAAAATATGGATTGTTCTATTTGTAAGACAATGTTACTCTTAAATTATATAACTATAAACCTACCAATGTACAAAAAAATTGCTGGTTAGGGTTCCGTTTTAGGGTTCTGTAATCAACAAAACTTGGTTGACTACACAACCCAAAACGGAACCATAACCAGCTGATTTCTTGTATATTGGTAGGTAACTAGCTTGATAGTAATCAAAAAAAATTTTTTTTCTAGGGCTCCCTGACTACAAGTATAAGCTTCTTTACGAAAATGTACGTTTCCATCAGATTTTTCCTCTTCCATTAACCTTATCTTATGTTAATGTATCTTAATTTTGTCCTCATACTATGTCACAATGGACATAGGCTACTTTAAGAAAATGTGCGGTAACCGAACAACTTGCGTACAAAATACCGAACATCTAAAGTTTAAACGAGACTCATTATCGTTCAAAGCGAATACAGACATTAAAATAATTACCGATTTTATAACTCCCAGTTGTTACCGGGTCGTTATGAATTCTAAATTAGCGAAAACAAAGTACTATACCGACGTCATTAATATTGTAATGAATAATATGTAGCCTAGTTTAAATATTATTCCAACGGGGACATAGTTGGTTGAGGGTCTAAGTAAAGTCTATCTACAGCAGCTTCACAATTAACCTGTGGCCCGCCGAAACTTTATCAATGGCCCGCGTAAAGATAAAGATAATAATAATTACGAACCGCTAATAATGAATTCCGCTATATTTGTACACCTAAATAGCTAGCGACACCAAGACTCGAATGATGTGTTTGTGGCCCGTATAGAAAAGGATTGAGCACCACTGATCTAGAGCCTATAGGTTTTAGCGTTGCAGTTGGACCAATGAAAATACAAAATATGCAAAAACGAAGAATCGAATATGAAGCTTTTCCTTTAATACCTCGATCGTGGGAATCGCAGACACAATAGATTTTCAATTGTTAATATTATTATAGTTGCATCAACAGTGTCCGACCATTTGAATGTCATGATGAATGGCATTTTCTAATTCTTTCTTGGTATGATTATAATTTATATTATACCTAATTATATTAGTTGCAATATTATTTAGAAAAATAATCTTATAATTAATATAATCTGAATTCTGATATAAGTACTTAACTATTTTTAAGTCTTCATTTTCTTTAAAATAAATAAGATGATCAAAGTTACACTGCATTAATAGGGTAAATTCAAATGTGTAAAAAGTTCATCTACCCGCTAAACCTAAAAAGTATTTAATCAGATTCACTCACCAAAATCCACTTCTAGAAATTCAGTTCAAAAATTCAAAAAACCACACAGTCATTTGACGTCACAAAACGTTCGAATTTCAAACTTGAATAAATTCAAACTCATTCGAATTCACGTTCAGAAACTTACAATGGCGGATCGGGGAACGCGCGCTACCCCTCCGAAACCTATAATCGTACTAAAACGAGAGCCGTAGCTTTCCCAGAGATAGGGTAGAATATTTTTCTTTGCGCACAGCTACCGAACATTTTATTTTAGACCTTATTCCTCTATACTTAAAGTATATAAGTACGGATTTAACTGCAGATATAAGATTGTAACTGTAAACATTTCGTTGAGTTCCCGCTCTTATATGGACACTAATTTGTGTACCGGAAAAGGAAACCTTTAGGATGTACGCTACAAATACGGAAAAATGTTGCTAAATGTAGCAGATTGATGTGTTTTTCTTTCGACTTTCCTCGTTTGATTTAAGCTATTATCATCAGCTAATTGTTTTTAAATTTCATTAAGAATAAGAATATATTTATTTTAACTTAACTTATCATTTTTGTTAATGATTATAAAAACTTATGCTACAATAATCAGAATATTTAGTGATGGCTAAAATTTACCCAAGCATCTAATAATGTCATTAAACTAGTCATTTCAATTTTACTGAATTCTTTTTCTCTATCTGCAGCCTGTTTATCTATAACTATAGTCTAGAATCTAGATATTTGAAGATATTATGTCATGATGTTAAGCTATTACCTCTAAAATGAAAAATATTTTAAAATATAATTTTATTAGTGACAACCGACACATTTATCATAATAACTAAATTTAAAAACTAAAACAGTCAAAATTCCATCTGAAAACCCAATCCCATCACCTTTAAGTGAAGTGCTTCCTAACACCGTCCTATTATCCCAATACTATCCGTATTCCGTAGGCTGTAGCTAAGGCCGTGTTTCCACCTGCAAGACAACTGTTGCGAGAAGTGTCTGACAGTCTGTCTGACAGCAGCTTGCAAGTGTAAACCCCGTAGCAAGTGCTGTCGCGACAATTTGTCAAGCGCTTCCTGCGAGTAGTTGCGACAGCATGTCTAAACTGTCTGCGAGGACTCGCGACAGATCTCGCTGCGGGTCACCGCAGATATACGGTCCAGTTTCGTATAGTATAAATACTATAAATTGGTGATAAATTTATCCGCGAGATTCTCGAACGACATTTATTGCAGTAATAAATTGCAGGAATTAGTATGAAATGTAAACAATATGGCAAGAAACTCACGGACTTCCGCGGGTTTGCTTACAGGTGGAAACACGGCCTAACTGAAACTCTCATAGCTGAGAGTGACGTCAGTCACAGCAATGCCGTAGCAAAAGGTTTATTTTATTTTTTTAACAGTCAGTATCCAAATTTTTACAATTTTTTAGCCAGTATCCAAACTTTGAAAAATTTGACTTTTCAATACACCAAGCTTTTTTAATGATTTCATACTAAAATATCATTTGTAATTTTATTTAACATACCTATTTAAAAAAATCTACTGCTAGATACAAAAGTGTCATGCTAAGATAGCATATTAATATATTTTGTATGGAAATAGTGTAATAAACTAAGTGATATAGTACTTTAGGGGGTAAATACCCCCTAAAGTACTATATCTTTACAAACACAATATACGTATCCCCGACATAGAGTGCACTATGAAATAAAAAAAAATATTTTTTCTGATTTGTATGGGCCAGCGCCCCAGCGTCATGAATATTGCCATACAAAAGTTTAAAAAAAGTTACTCCTTCAACGCTGCTACTTTTACAGTGTACTCTATGTCAGGGACACAAACACGCCCTAAAGTATTATCACTTAGTTTTGTTTCATCCTGTATAATCAAGAGGATCTATATAATCTTATTTTGCTCCATGAAATCGATGCTTTTATTTTTAAATATGTAAACATTTTGTGTATTACATAGTATGTTTTCTTGTTAGTACATCTATACCATTCGTCAAAGTGGATTAAGCGCTTATCCTAGACGGTATTGGAAGTCTGATACGATAAGAATTCTATAAATGACAGACTTATTTCAAAGTGTATTTGCAATAAATTTATTGCAAATATACTTTGAACGGAACGGAACTTTGAACGGAATTCCGTTCAAGTGTGAAGAGAAGTATTTCTGTAACAATCCTGTTGACGATTTTAAAAGAAAAGTTATTAGTTGTTTCTAAGCAATTTGTGATAAAAAAATAAAGGGAGTGTCGGCAGAAGTGAAAAACAGCGGTAACAATATTAATTAAGGCATACATTTTGGGGTGTGGTAGAAAGAGATGGGGATAACACTTCTTCTCCTACGCCGCAGCCGCTCCGGCCAAGCTCCAGCAGACAGTCTATTCTACCTCTGTCTAACGAATTTTCAATCAGCTTACATTTCAGAGATTTAAGGCAAGACCGTACTAAGCGACACTTAACTATTTTAAGTAGGTAGAAAATAGATTTAAAAGGAGATTATTAAATAAAGTTTAAGAACTCTCGGTAGGTAAACGTTGGCCAAATTTTTTTACTTATTTTACGAGACAATTATTTAAAAAATAAAAAACTAATTTATATGCTAATTTATTATGTTATAATAATAACTCCCACACCCGTTTCGGTGACGGTGGCCGGCTTCATTGAAACCAGGCCAGTAACGAAGGAATAATTTTAAAGTGCCCAAGTGTGTGCGCAGTACACAAGAGCACTATCTATTCCTTTTACCCTCATAACCCAGTGGGACGGACGACCGGTACGACTGGCGAGAGATCAGGCGCAGGACCGACTTTTTACATGCCCATCCGACGCATGGATCATCTTACTTGTCAGACAATGAGGTGATCAGCCTGCATTGTCCTAACCAAACTTGAAAAAACCTAAAAAAACTACGGCCTCCGAGTCAAGAGCCACGCTCTTTATCACTGGACCACGGAGGCGATCAAGGCGTTCGTTGCGTTTTTCTTAATATGTTATATCATAGAGTAAAATATGTATGTCTGGTCTCTGGTTATATCTTTAAAAACACTGTAACAAGACTGTAACCTTCTCTTTTCAACAATTATAAAGTCATCAAATATTATTCCCGACAAGACCCAACACAATATTGTATTTCTGGAACACTGACTACCCGAATCAATAAATAATAATGCATTTTCCACAGGAAAATGTATAAACGAAGCACTTTTAAAAAGTGACTGGGTGAAAGAAATAGAGAGAGGAATGAAAGAGACGCCTGCCTCTCAAGTTCAATTTGTAGTATAATAATTCTTACACCAATATGAGAGTAATTTACATAAAAAGGAGATAAGCGTGAACATAATCTAAATTTTATTCCACTTGGCTAGTTTCAATTTAGCGGGGAAATAAATCAATTTAATTTTTACATTCGACGCGAATAGGCTAGGTAGACCTATGGGCTATGACCCAAAGACGCCGAACCGATTATGCTGAAATTTAAAGTGCATAATAAAGAACTTACTTTGAAATTCGTCATATAACATTAAATTATAATAGTTTTAGCTTGGAACAATGTATGGTTCCCGTGGGTTAAATTGATTTCGGACTCATATATTATATAGGGTGTTAACAAAACAAAGTAATAATACTTCACGGTGTGTACTTTGTATTGTACAGAGAGTTTACAGTGAAAGTAGCAGCACTGAAGGAATAACTTTTTTGCACGCCGCGCCGTGCTTCGCGCCGGGGCGCTTGCCCATACAAATCAGAAAAAAATATTTGCTCTTTCAGCGCTGCTACTTTCACAATTCAAGACGTGAGTGGAATAATAAGGTAAGTAACATGAAAAAACTTCCCGTTCTTTTTGCTTAAATGAAGGCATTAGGGCCGGCAAAATTATTTGAAATAGAAAAACTATGAAGTATATGTGTAGCCAGATATATTAGCTAGGATATGAAGTGGATAAGTTACAAGTTTTATTAAAATAATTAGGGAAAAAATGAGGTATTGTCCGTATGTTACGAAATGTTACTTGTTCGATTCTTCCACTCACGTCTTCAATTAACTCCTTATAATTTAAGGGATACATAGACAACATCAAAATATATTATCACTTAGTTTTGTTACACCCTGTATAGTAATACTAGCTGATCCGGCAAACGTTGTTTTGCCACATAAATAATTTCTAGTATCACGCACACTGTGACACGAGAATTTTATATATTACTAGGTGACACCCGCAACTCCGTTGCGCCAAAATTCGTTTTTCACGCGGGAACCGTGCATTTTTCCGGGATAAAAAGTATCCTATGTCCTTTCCCGGGACTCAAAGTATCTCCATACCAAATTTTAGCAAAATCGGTTCAGCGGTTTGGGCGTGAAGAGACAGACAGACAGACAGACACACTTTCGCATTTATAATATTAGTATGGATTAGATACTAGTGGGAAATAATGGTTTGTCAGTGTGTAGTGGTGAATAAAATTAGCGATTCCGGTGGAAGTTTTGGGCGAGGCCACGCTAATTCGGAAACAATCTCCAGACGCCGTGAAACTATGCGATCGTTGAGCACTCGAGAAATCGGCGTGATCCACTTGGGACCTTTGAACGAAAACTTTATTTGTTGTCACTGTTTTGATGCAGATATACTTCTTAAATACCTATACGAAAAAAATTTTTTTTAAAATCTGAACTAGTGCAAGTATGCTCCGGAGTAGACGTAGAACTATTTCTATGATAGCTAACGCACGAAATCCAGCTATGAATACCTCATTTCTCTCCATGATTCGTGAATCTCGGATTCGGATCGTACGTAGTCAAAAACGTAAATAGTCAAAAACGTAAATAGTAAAATGGTACAAAAGTTGTAAAAAATCTTTATAAAACACACTTGACAGTCGACACGGATTTTGACAAACATTTTTTTCATAATCAATGAGCGACAAAATGGTTTGTCATAAAACAATAAATTAATTAATATTGTGTAATTTACCACATATTTCGTGTATCAAATAACAAAAAAAAATACAAATGCATAGTAATATTATGAAAATATTTTATCAGTACAATTGGCTTCTTATATAAGCAGTTATAATATAAAAAAATATAAAAAAAGAAAGGATCCAAGTGGAACACACCAACTAATTCCAAGTGTGAGAACAGCTCTAGCGAACAAATACCACGGGACGTTCTGTCAAACGATCAGCCGATATTTGACTCCGCGTGCTATTCAATCCAATAAATCAGATGGAATAAAGCCAGTTGTTCATCATTATCAGGCATCAGCGTACTTCTTACAAATTTTCGTGTCACGATGTTTGTTGGCAAATTTAGGAAAAATGTTGCAGTATTATTATACTAAGCAGCATCCAGTCCTGAATCGCTTTCAAAAGCTGTGTCCACACTGTGCCTTTTTTTGTTCATCAAGGGCATGTGTTATAGCGCAGTCAACAGTGAACGTGAGGGATGCCTGCGACACATGCCCTCTGACCGTATCCAAAACTTTCGCTTTGTTATTTTGTTTCTGGAATTTCTTATGAGTTATGACCAAGTAAGCCGCACTTAATCCACCCAGTAATATTATGTTCTCGTCGCACATGTTACAAGAAGCTGACAGACACTGCAACTGAACAAAAATTACAATGTTGGCGTTGCGTTCGTTGACGCATTCAATTATTGAATTCGCCAAAACGAAAGTTGGATGAAAGAAGATGACGAAAATTGAAGATGAAAGCGCATAGTTTGACATAGCTATTATTTGTGTAAAATTTTGCTGGAATTCTAAATAACCGAAGTGTCAAAGTTAACAGACAGATATTACATAATAATAGAACCAAGAAATTAATTCAAATTCATCAAAAGGAATAACGCGACTTCGATTATTTTCTTTATATTCGTGACAACGGATGGACAGAATCAAATCATTCCATTCCCGAGTCGATTACCGCTGGAGAGCGATACAAACGGAAAATATTTAATTTTGTTTCTAAACAGCTTAAAATTGTTTACTTATTGAAATACGCCGACTCGAAGATTTGTACCGCCAACGCCTTTTATAACGGTCGTTTTTACATTTGTGAAAATATTAAGATGGGAATCATTGTTATATTTTATGCAATTCCTGGCTTTTTTTATAGTTTTACCTACAACCTACAAGATAACTATCTTGTAGTGCAACTTACTAAAGTTATAGTGCAACTTACAACTTATCATTAGGCAACTGCCTAGTGATAAGTCGTAAGTAAGTTGCAAGTTGTAAGTAATAAAATTAATATAAAAGCAATGCAAGCTACGGGAGAGCCGAATGAAATGAAAACTAAACGGCAGAAATAGGTATACAGACAGCTAAATATTATAAGCGTCTCTTTCATTCAATCTTTTTGCTGCATTGATAAGATAAGATAAGATAAGATAGTAGAAAACTTTTAAAGAAAACAGTATCAGTACGTATACTTATACCTATTTTTAGTTTAAGAAAACTGTCTCCGCTTCAGACAATTTAATTTTCAAGCTTTAACTTTTTAAATATTTGTAACTTGAGCAAATTCTTATTTAAAAACTGGGCAAGTGTGCATTGGATTTTTCGCATTGGTCCCGCATATGTTACACATTATTTATAGTATTTTTGTAATATTACTCGTAAGCCGTTGATGCTAGAAAGAAGGTGTCACAAAAGAAGATACAAAATTTTATTACAATCTACTAAAAATTTACTTAATATTTTTTGCGTAAAAACATGCACACATACATTCAACTTTTACCTTTATAAATTCGTGTGAAATATTATGACGCAAAGTAATGTGGTGTATTAATAAATTTTATAGACCAAACTCGTAATCATAATATTATTATCATTATTGGTTAAATAAGTAGTAGGTTATCATTGGAATACTGATAATAATAATATGTCTATATTGCAGCCTGATTTTTAGACTTTATAATATTATTCTCTTAATACATATAGTTACGATTATTACACATTAATACAATAATATAATTATTGTTTAAGTTTAAGACAAAAAGAGTTATTTCAATAAGAACATCAACATTTTATTTAGTTGGAAGCACGTAGCGTTGTGATGCCTTTGTTTTTTCAATTTGTTTACTTCCTTTAACGAAGGATCTCTAAAAACTGTCCTAAGTTCTTAAACTCGGAGTACCAACTAGGATATTTAATGCAAAGCGCTTTTAGCGCGAGCGTGGAGGTACAACTTCCTAACGTCATATACTAAGATTCTGCATGAAATCGATATGGATAGATAGAGGATAGAGCGATAGAATTTTCGATTTTGTCGTTGAGAAAATTCGTTTTTGATCATAGTTAAAGCAGTCCATATTTCCTAGATGTTAGCTACAATTGTATTAACCGACTTAAAAAAAGGAGGATATTCTATGTTCGCAAGTTTTTTATCGCGCAAGTTTTACCGTGGCCAAAACTATCCTTTGTCCTTTCCCGGGATCTAAAGTATCTTCATAACATATTTTATCTCAATAAAAATTTTACGTTACGCGATTTTACCTGATAGACTGACAAACTTTTGTCGGAGCTTAGCGTTATGTTAGGCAAATCATCCCAAGGTAAAATACTCTCGAATCGGATTCAAAATGGAGTACCGGGGAATTATCCTTTCCAAATATTCCCCTTTTCTCGCAAAAAGGAAATTTTAGTAAGTCTCAATACATTTATTATAATACCATTGACGAATAGAAATTACATTCAATTGTGTATTCGATGCTTTTAAATATATCCGAGTTTTCAAATAATGTTAAAAAGCTTTTAGCCTTTCAATCAACTAAAATGTTACAAAAAATTGAGGTAAAAGGTAAAAATGCTTCATTGAAAATATGCAAAGTATTTTCACGTATTCCTTTTTGCCAGAATTAAAGGATGGAAATGAAATCATAACGCTAATGAAACGCTGCCATTCGGTGGCGAAATGTAGCCTATATGGATGTGGAATTTGGACCAACACTCTTACATTTTGATGGGAATATTTAATACACTAATCTCCTACTTCTAATATATAAAATTGTCGTGTCACAGTGTTTGTCCACGAACTCCTCCAAAACGGCTCAACCGATTTTAGTGAAATTATGTAAATGTACATTAATTAGGCTTGAGAATAGGTTTTAATCTACTTTTTATATTGATACCAGAAATAATTTATATGGCAAAGGTAAAAATTTATTTGCAGGGTCAGCTAGTACTAATAAAATATTATATTTATGCAGCGGAAACGTAAAATAAGTCTGTTGTCTTTCGGTCGCACTCAGAGACATTTAATCATGATTAAACGTTAATTTAATGAAAATTTGACAGATAATGCACGAGGCTTATGTCAAAACCCAAATTGCATTACTGTTAAGTAATCAATATTCGTCACTGAGTGTGAGTGTGGCAGTTGATCAAGTGATTTTTAATCCACCAGACGTCTTAGGGTCAATTTAGACCGCAACGGGACGAGGCTAGGTAAGGCGCGGCACGGCATAAATTTGTATGGATTTCACAGATTTCAATTGCGTGAGACGTCTTGCGAATCTGTAAAATCCATAATATTAAAAATCTAGAAATGCATCTTCGCATCGCGTTGCGGTCAATCAACCCTTAGAGCAGGTACAAATTAGCTGAATGCGTCAAAATCCACCCGCGTTGAAAGAAAAGTGTCATAGCGAGCGCTTCGATTTCAACGCGCATCACGGGCATGCCTTACGTTCGTTGTTGACGGCGCTGTAACGCATGCCCTTGATGAATAAAAAAAAGGCCCAGTGTGGACAAAGCTATTGTATACCTGCTCTTAATCTGATGTTTCGGTAACGGTGACTTCACCGTGCTAAGACAGTGACATTGTTTTCGTTATCTGTTTCACTAGTTTCAGTGACCGTAAATGTAAATAACTATTACATATAAGCTGGACTTAAAGATGATAGTGAAAATAAGTTTATATTACCCCAGAAAAATAAGTGTAACAACCGAAACCCATATTTTTCTGGAATATTCGCAACTAATTCTACGTCTCTCATTCCAGCGAGCACTCTTCTGGGATTAGTATGAAATGCACTTAAGATTTTATATCACGCGTACCCATATAAGCTCGTAGGGTACGCTGTGAAAGAATACATTTTTTACGTGTCCTTAAAACGTGGGTCGCGTTGAAATATTTTTCTGGTTTATACACTATATACTAATCATAGCAAGACTTTGATTATGTGAAAGCTCTTTAGCGGCTTTGTGCACTTTCTTGGGTTGGTTAAAAAATATAAATATAAGCCCAATAAGGAGACGCGATCTGATCAAAAATTCGTAAGGTTAGTGGGCCGTTTGCACAGCGTAACAGAAATAGTAAATAGAAATATGTATCTCTCTTGAAGAAATATGTAACAATGTATGCCTGCCAGAGATTTTTTCAAATCGGGCTTTGGCCTATCACACATTCCCACCACTGTATCTCTTATGTCGCTAGGATCGACAGCGCGCGGTATCTAACCACGAAAACCCTTTGATATTGTGTCGATTTCGGCACTAGAAAATCCCGTGGCTTCGGCACCAGGAAATTTGGCGGTATTGACGTGGTTTGATTTAAAGTTAAAGCGCCAATTCGTCACATTGGGACGAGGAAATGATTCCTCGACGATACGAGCGTTAGTAACCAAAGAACATGAAGACACTCACCAGATCTGCTGGATGCTTCTGGATCTAGTAGCTTCTTGGAGTGGTCTCTGGTTCGGATATCTGGGTAAATTCTAGCCGGCCGGCTTTCACGTTAGGGGTTTGTATTCCAATGTTCACACACAATTCACAAGTGTTTTTGATCGAAACCGCGATCGCGGTAATGCGCAATTATTAGATGCACTCGGTATATTGCGACGCATCGGTACAAGGGTTTTTCGAAACGCTCTCTTCGAGGGCTAAAAAGCGACTCCAGCGTGCGCGCTGGAGTCGCTTTTTAGTCTGTCGTCAGACAGCGTCACAGGTTCTCGTCTAGCATGCCATTGGCTACAATCGTCGCACGCTCAGGTGACAAATTGACGCGCGGTAAATTTGAAATTTGAAATTAATATAGAAACGATACATTCCGCCCACCAAAATACCAACTGAGATTTTCTAAAACTGATAAAAGAAACGATAAGATATGAATAATTTACGGTACTAAGCTTAAACTACTAGGTTGTTACTAAAACTAAACGTTACGGTAATCTGTTTGTCACTCCATAGGAAGAGGACATAATTTGACCAGAGGTCGTTTCAGCAGATGATCATGACGCGTTCGAATACTTGCCACCCGAACTACTCCATTTGGTCCAGAATGTAGTGATACTACGCAGCCCAGCGGCCAGTGGAGAGGAGGTCGATTAGTATATTTAATCAACACGATAGAATTAACGGCTAAAGGTTTTGAATCTTTGGTCCATTTTGCTCGCTGAGTTAGACCATTTAAGTATTCATGCCTCCAACGTTTCCAAAATTGCTGTTGATAAGATTGAATAAGCTGCCACCGGTTCAATCGATGAATTTTAACGTTAGTGTAATCTGGGTCCGGTACTGCAGTTAAAGGTTCCAACGTTAGAAAATGACCCGGGGTCAAAACGCTTAACTCGTTAGGATCCGAACTCAGTGGACACAAAGGCCTGGAATTCAAAACGGCTTCGATTTGAATAAAGAGCGTGGCAAGCTCTTCAAAGGTCAAAGCTTGATCACCAACGATACGATACAAATGCGATTTTGCGGCTTTGATTTGAATTTTCCAAGCTCCTCTGAAGTGGGGGGCAGAAGGGGGATTAAATTTAAAAGAAATTCGCTCTGCTTGCGAGGCTTGTTCTACGTATGATGCGAGTTGTGCGCTCGCGCCTACGAAATTGGTACCGCAATCCGAATGGATAACGTTACATCGACCGCGGCGAGAAATGAATCGGCGCAATGCCGCGATAAAACCATCGGTCGATAAAGTAGATACTACTTCGAGATGTACGGCTTTTGTACCTAGGCACACAAACAAGCATAAATAGGCCTTATCTAGCTTAGCGCCCCTATGGGTACCTAATTTGATTCGAAAAGGCCCGCCAAAATCAATATCTACTTCCGAAAACGGCTTCGTTTGATTAACGCGAAAAGCAGGCAAATCACTCATAAATGGTTGTAAAGGTTTCGGGTTAAGACGATAACATCGTATACATTTCGAAAGTGGATTTCGAATTGCACGTTTTGCCGCAAATATCCAAAATTGTTGTAAAACTAAATAATTAGTCGTATTCAGACCTGGATGAAAATTATTTCGGTGAACAGATTCAATTACGGCTGTTGTAAGAACACACTTCCTGGGTAACAAGGCAGGGTGCTTATGTTCAAATTCTAAGCCCGAGTGAGCGAGACGTCCACCCACCCTGAGAATGCCTAGATTTACTGATTTAGAGATAATTATCGATAAATGGATTTAGCTTTCGAAAACTGCGCGATAGTGATTTTCCTTTTTTTAAGTTTGAAATTTCTAAAGAAAAATAGCGATTTTGAAAATGTTTAACGATAACAAGTAGCGCACGATGACGCTCGACTTCGTTAATAAAATTAGTTTCGTATAATAAGCCTTTGCGGCACGCGTTATTACTAAATTGATACGATAAAGCGTTTTTACTAAAGAATTTACGTGGAATCTTTAGGTTCTTAATTAAAGAAAGCTGACGAGAGAAATTTTTCCATTGGGTAACAATCTCCGGTGGAGGAGTTTCATCCCACGACGGATCGATAATCCAAAGTTTTTGAATTAAAACCTTGGCAAGAATTGTTAATGGGGACAAAAAACCAAGGGTCAAAGATTCTAGCCACCTCACTTAGAATCGTTCGCTTGGTGCATGAAAGGTTTGTCGGTTGAACGTTAAAAACGTACAAATCCGAGGCAGGCTCCCATTTGAGGCCCGGAACCTTGACGGTTGTGTCTGTCACTTCGGTATCAATTTTATCGATTACGAGAGCTATGCGACGTTGTTTAGATAAGACCACATCATTGTTAGCATGGGTTCTCGATATGTCCTCTGACCAGTGAGAAGGTGATTGGGACAACCATATAGCCCCGCCCACCATAGCGAGTTGATCGCTCGGTAATTGGCCACGTGAACTGACATCTCCAGAATTCGTAGTAGAAGGAACATGCGTACAGCACTCGGTAGGTACGATATCCTGAATATGTTGAACGATAATGTTTGGATTATTGTCAAGAGCCTCAGAAGCAGGCATACCTAACAAACATGAAGAAGCGAGTTTAATTTTACCTAGGAGAAGCCATCCGAATATAGAATTGAATGCTTGTGGCTGAAAAGCGGTACCTTTATACGTTGCTCAAGAAGCGACTCGGCGAAAACATCGGCACCCAACAGAACGTCGATAGGACCAGGAATGTCAAAACCAGGATCAGCAAGCGGTAATGTTTTAACCTCCCACCCATTCGTGTTGAGTTTCGCTATCGGTTGCTCGCCGCATATGTTCGGAACAACGAACATATCAAGACGGAATTTATCGTTATTATTAACACCTACATCGCAAGCAATCACGCCGCCCACCGCAGCAGGATTACCTCATAGGCCAAGAATATTGACGGAAGTAGCGATACGTTGCAAGCGCAGGTGTTGTGCAGCTCGAGCTGTTATAAAGTTATTTTGATTTCCGGTATCAAAAAGCGCGCGAAAACTATAAAAATCGCCGGATGCGTCGCGAATCTGTATTATGGCGGTCGCTAGTAACACCGTCGTCGGAGACGGAGAAGAAATTTCCTTCGATACTAAGGTCGTTGACCTTGACTTGTCATCGGATGACACGGAATTAGTTTTCGGTAACTCGCGATGCAGAAGAGTGTGATGTTTACGTTTACATTGTTTACACGTAAATATTGAAGTGCACTGTTGCACGAAATGTGATGCGTTCAAACAGTTGTAACACCATTTCCTATAATTGGCCACGGCCATACGTTCATTCGTCGATTTTGAAAGAAAAGATTGACATGCCATTATACTATGTTTATCGCCGCAATAAGAGCACTTATGACCATGCGGTAGTGTCGACGATACCTTAGTAGGGCTGCCGTTCCGTGCAGCGCCAGTACTAGTATGAGAAGAAACTAGTGTGACATTTTGTCGCTTTGATCTCAACGAATTTATCGGAAACTCTTTTAGTCCCCAGTACAAGGAAGTAACTTTTTTCTGATACATACAAATTTACCACTTTGTGAGTGCCTTGTTTACGACGAGTCCGACAAACTTTTCTGTGCGAAAAATTTCAGCGCTGCTGCGTTTTCGAATGCTTGACTCCTGGAATTGTCGATATGACGTCACCATGGCTCTTCGTACATACAACTTTCATTTTTTGGAATTTGTTAAATAAAGCTAATTTAAAAACTGTGGTCAACTTGTCCGACAAGAATCACGCAGCGTTTGGAGTGTCCGACACCCCAAAGATGTCGCTATTACGTCACTATGACTCTTCGTACATACAACTTTAATTTTTTCAAATTTGTTTAATTAAAATAATTTAAAAACTGTGGTCAACTTGTCCGACAAGAATCACGCTGCATATTGGAGTTTCCACCACCCCAAAAATGTTGATGTGACGTCATTATGTCTCCCCGTACATACAACTTTAAATTTAGTAGTTTTCGATTTAAAATAAAGTAGGGTAAATGACTAGTGACTGGACAGTGCCAGTCATTGGAAAAAATACAAAAACACAATATTTATTAAGGTTGCTTTAAAAACTGCCTGTTTTCAAAGTAATAGAACGCCTGATTTTAAAGAAAAACAGGCAGTTTTAAGCAACCTTAATAAGGGGAAGGGGAAGAGAAAACCCTTCGATATTTAAATAATCGGCCAAGTGCGAGTCAGACTCACGCACGAAGGGTTCCGTACCATTATAGAGCAAAATTAGGCCATAAATTGTGCTTTTGTATGGGAGCCCCCCTTAATTTCTATTTTATATAAATATTATTATTAAATATTAAAGTAAACATATAATTAAGGATTTTGTGAAAAATTCAAGTACCTACCTACCTGTTGTCATTATTAATACACAGCAATAAAGGCCAAAAAAATCACATTTGTGGTATGGGAGCCCCCATTAAATATTAATAATTTACATTTGTTTTTCTTATTTGTTGTTATAGCGACAATATAATATTACATACATAATCTATGAAAATTTCAAATATCTAGCTATTACTGTTCTTGAGTTACAGCCTGGAGACACACAGACGGACAGACGGACATACAACGAAGTCTTAGTAATAGGGTT